>JAZGTI010016766.1:0-12585 GCA_036877585.1 Botia kubotai
TGCGAGGAGAGCATTGCAGTAGTCCAGTCTGGAGAGAACCAGAGCCTGAACGAGAAGTTGTGCTGCGTGATTCGATAGGAAGGGTCTGACCTTCCAGATATTGTAGAGGGCGAATCTGCAGGAACGAGCGGTTTTGGAGATGAGGTCAGAGAAGCTCAGTTGATCGTCGATCGTCACTCCAAGGTTTTTGACCGTCTTGGATGGAGAGATAGTTGATCCGTATATCTGAAATGAGAAGTTGTGAAGAAGAGATGGGTTGAGTGGAACCATAAGCATTTCTGTTTTACCAATGTTGAGTTGAAGGTGATGGTCCTTCATCCAACACGATATGTCCATCAGGCAGGCCGAGAGTAGAGCTGTGTGTCATCAGCATAGCAGTGATAGGAAAAGCCATGTTTCTGAATGACAGATCCTAGAGACGCCATGTAGATGGAGAAGAGAAGTGGTCAAAGAACTGAGCCCTGGGGCACCCCAGTGTCTAGGTGTTGCAGGTTGGACTCCTCTCCAGGACACCCTGAACGACCTGTCAGAGAAGTAAGAACTGAATCACTGAAGTGCTGTACCTGAAACACCCAGTGATTTGAGCGTCGTCAGGAGGATCTGGTGGTTAACAGTATCAAAAGCAGCTGACAAATCCAGCAGAATAAGAACTGATAATTTGGAGTCCGCTCTAGCCAGTCTAAGGTCTTCAACAACCGAGAGCAGTGCAGTCTCTGTTGAATGACCTTTCTTGAAGCCGGATTGGTTGATATCCAAGAGGTTGTTCTGGGAGAGAAAGGCAGAGTTGACTGAACACAATTTTTCCAAATATTTTGGCCATGAATGGAAGCAGGGATACCGGTCTGTAGCTTTCAAGAAGTGTTGGATCTAGGTTAGGTTTCTTTAGCAGTGGGGTTACCCTAGCCAGCTTAAATGAAGTGGGGAAAATGACATTTAGGTTTAGCCATCTGGCTGGAGTTTCAGTTAACACCTTAGACACTTTTTGAACCTAAACCTGTTAATTGAGTAGGTGGGCTCAGCTGTACAGCAATCAGTGAGCCATTTATTAGTTAGTACCTAAACTGGAGCGGCAGCGGAAGGGTCAGCCCTCGTGTGAAGACATATGAGTGTAAAGAGCTACGACTCAACCTGTGCGACTCCACCGAGCAGGGACACCGACAGGACACTACATGGCATTTTAAGTTTTCAATGCTTGTTCTCTTTATTGCGTCCTAACATTCTCTCTCACCACTAACATGTGCTTCTAGTATATTCCCACTGTTTCTCGTAGACGCAATATTACACACACAAGACAATGCTGTAACCCACAGCATCTACACTCCCTCAGTAGCAACTCTACTCAGCCATTATCCTTATCCATTGGTCTGTGGAACTGCCAGTCAGCCGCCAACAAAGCAGACTTTATCCCCGCCTTTGCCAACCAGTCAAACCTCAGTGCTCTGGCACTGATAGAGACATGGATCAACAAGGAAAACGCAGCAACTCCATCAGCCCTCTCATCTAACTTCACTTTCACACAGACACCCGGCCCCACAGGGCATGGAGGGGGAATAGGTTTGCTTGTATCTAACACCTGGAATTTCACTCCACTGCCCTCTCTCTGTAATAATACATCTTTTAAATATCGTGCAATAACAGTCCCTTCTCCAGCAAAAATTCACCTTGTTGTCATATACCACCCCCATGTAAACTGGGCAATTTCATTGAGGAACTGGACATGCTGCTATCATCTTTTCCATATGATGGCACTCCAATGGTAGTTTTTAGTGACTTTAACATACACCTAGATAGACCCCAAGTAGTGGACTTCTTAGTCTATCTATCCTCATTTGACCTCCTACAAACTAAGACTGCTCCCACCCACATAGGAGGGAAACAACTTGACCTGATCTTTACCCGCAAATGCACCACAAATAATGTCCTTGTCACACCTATACATGTGTCTAACCATTTCTTCATACAATTCACTGTTAGCACTCCTCTATACTCACCACCCACCCCCACACCTGTCTCTTTTCATTTTTTTGAGCAACCTCCGCTCACTCTCACCCACTTGGTTTATCTTAATGGTCTCCACTTTCCTCCCCCCAACAACCCAGTTCTCCTCACTCAGTGCTGAGGCAGCAACTGATACTTTTTGCACAACATTAACATCCTGTCTTGATGACATTTGCCCTCTAACCTCCAGGCCAACATATGCAACACTATCCAGCCCCTGGCTCTCCGAGACCCTCCGCAGCCATCAGACTAAGCTCAGGGCTATGGAGAGAAAATGGCGCAAATCAAAAGGCCCAGCTAATCTCAATAAGTATCATTATCTCCTTTCTTCTTTTTCTAAAAACATCTCGACTACCAAAGCTATCTTCTTTCAAAAGAAACACGTCTAACAGCCGTCAACTGTTTTCAACTTTCTCATCTCTCCTTAGCCCCCCACCTCCCCCCACTACATCCCTGACTACCAATGACTTTGCCATTTTTTTTACTGACAAGGTGACTACCATCAGCAACCAATTGTCTGCACCCCACACCCCTAACCCCTCTTTACCTCCAGGCCATCTAACACTCTCCTCCTTCTCCCCTCTCTCTGAGACAAAAATTATCCTGTCTCCAAAATTATCCTCTCCAATCATCCTACCACCTGCCCCCTTGACCCTATTCCTTCACATCTACTGCAAGCAATCTCTCCATCACTTCTTCCCGAACTCACACATATCCTAAATATGTCAATCTCTACAGGAAACGTTCCCTCCTTGTTCAAGCAGGCTCGGGTAACCCCACTGCCTAAAAAACCTACACCTGACCACTCAGTGGTCAGCAACTATAGACCAGTTTCACTCCTACCTTTCCTCTCAAAGGTTCTTGAAAAGGCTGTGTTTAATCAGCTGTCATCTTATCTCACACAGAACAACCTACTTGACAGTCAACAGTCTGGCTTCAAAAAAGGACACTCCACAGAGACTGCCCTCCTGTCCTCCAGGAGTTGGCAGGTAAGAGCCAACTCCACGTCATCTGTCCTAATCCTCCTTGATCTCTCTGCTGCTTTTGACACATTGAACCACCAGATCCTGTTATCCTCACTCTCCAACCTGGACATCTCTCGACTGGCACTCAACTGATTCAGATCATATCTGAATCATATAATCATAGAGATCAAGGAGGATTAGGACAGATGACATGGAGTTGGCTCTTGCCCGACAGATCCTTCAAGGTATCATGGAGAGATGAGGAGTCCACATCACATCAGCTGACCACAGGGGTCTCACAGGGATCAGTTCTTGCTCCTGTTCTCTTTTCAATATACACAGCTTCTCTAGGTGCAGTCATTAAAGCACATGGCTTCTCATATCACTGCTACACAGATGACACACAGCTTTACTCTCTACTTCAGACGGATGACCCCACCATTGCCGCACGGATCTCCGCTTGCCTTTTAGACATCTCAGTCAGAAATGAAAAAATGGCACCTTCAATTTAACATTAGCAAGACATAACTTCTGCTAATCCCGGCCAACCCATCACTTAAATAGAACTTTACAGTTGAACTTGGTCCATCCACTCTTACACCTACTCGATCAGTTAGAAACCTCGGGTTGGTGTTTGATGACCAGCTGAAATTCACTTCACACATTGCAACTATCTCTTGGTTATGCAGGTATGTGCTCTACAACATCAGGAAAATTTTCCTGTCCGAGGACCTTGGGACCACGCAACACAGCTCCTAGTCCATGCACTGGTAGTATCAAGGTTGGACTACTGCAATGCCCTTCTGGCCGGCCTTTCCGCCAAAACAACTAAACCCCTGCAAATGATTCAGAATTCTGCAGCATGTCTGGTCTACAATCAACCAAAAAGAGCCCATTTCACACCCCTACTGACCTTACTCCACTGGCTACCTGTACCCACCCACTTCCAATTTAAATCTCTGACACTTGCCTTTAGAACAGTCACCATAACCTCTCCCTCCTACCTCAAGTCACTTCTCCAGATATATGTTCCCTCCCGCCAACTACGGTCAGTTAATGAGCGACGTCTAATCATTCCCACATAATGAGGTACCAGATCACACTCTAAAACTTTTACCTACTCTGTTCCTTCGTGGTGGAACGACCTCCCAGCCTCCACCCGAGCTGCTGAGACCATCACATCCTTCAAAAAACAACTCAAAACACACCTGTTTCGCAGACACCTGACCAATTCCTAATGCTGTAATTCTCTTTCATACAAAAAAGAAACAAACTTCTGTTCATCCTGTCTCTAGTAACAGAATACAATATACACTTGTAAATGTAGCTTGTAGACTTGGCTTGTTGGTTCTTAGGACAAAATGTTTAATTCTCTCATTGCTTGTAAGTCGGTTAGGAAAAAAGCGTCTGCTAATTGAATAAATGTAAACTAGCTCTTATTTAAATTTACGTTTAAGTAGCTTTTATAAACGTGTCATAGAAAAAAAAAAACATTACTGGTGTGCATCTTGAGATAAAACAATAGCACTGGTGTATTTTCGGATATGTCAGTACAAGCTCCCTTCAGTTAAGACTAACTCAAACATGTATTTTAGTCTGAGACTAGATTTAAGCTTTGTATGTGATGAATATTGTGAATATTGTTATGCATTAAAATATTCACAGTATATAAAATGCATTGCTTGTGCAATGCAGATAAATTGTTTTGCCGATACACGCAATGAAAATGCTGGACTTCAATAAACTGGTAAAAACTTAAACGTATACATTCTCCTATTAACTTGATTTGCTTTTGTGTCTCAGAAGGGAGCTCGGTGACTGGCTGGTGTTCGTCACGAGTGTGGGCGGTGTCTTCTCCTGACGGGGCGTGGCCTGACCGTGTGTCATGTCTGCTGTTTCTTACTGCTGCTGCTGTTGTTCGCTCGCGCCAAGTTGATCTCGCACCTGTCAAACAGCAGGTGAGAGCAGATTCAGAATTCAGGTGTTAGTTTAATAATAAAACCCAGCGAGATTAACCCGTAACCAGTCAGAAAACTCATAACATTTTTAGTTCTTCAGACTTCATGTGTTTATATGTGTTACCAATGCTAACTGTGCCGACGAGCTCATTGTTGATCTTGTTTTTTAATATATATATATTGTTTTGCTTTTAAACGTGTTAGTACGATTTGTTAGTTTAGGTAAATATACTAGACTAACACATCAAACCTTGTTCAGTTCCCGAAAAACTCGACACGTGTCATTATTTAATCGTATTAGTTTTAAACTTTGAGAACTGTTTTGTTTTAAACTAAATTACAGTTAGTTTGACGTTCATGATAATCTCACATTTGTTTCTGGGGCAGTTGTGTGTGAATGATGACATTTATAATAATAAATAAAATGCTTTTCGGTTATCAGTTGTATTTAAGGTGTGCGTGAATCTGCAGTCTTGTGTTCAACCACTGGCTGTATGCCAGTGGTTGTGATATATAGGATTGCTCATTATTTAGATGAATGAATGAACTGCAATGTGTGTCTAGTTTATTGAATGGAGTGTGTGTCCTGCATCTTTGTACATATACACAAACACACGTTTCATCCCAGAGAATGTGTGAGAGTTCAGGGCTGTGCCCTCTACTTGTGGACTCCAGTTTTTACACTCATCTTTGTACCACAAATGTGTTTTTAAGCAGTCAGTTAAGTTTTAAAGGATAGATTACAATAGCCTCAGTTTATCATTAGAGCAGATGTTCATGGCTAATGTCAAATAATGCCAACAGAACCTTTAAGTGTAAGAGTCTAAGTCAGCTGATGTGGGTGAGATGAAATATTATATAGGTGATCTAACAAAAATAGCATAATGATATTTCCATTTGTGGATTGTGTTTTTCAGCCGTTCGTCTACAGCTGATCTGAGATCTGATGACACATTAGTGACGTGCATTTCCTCTATTACATCCTTACTTGATATTAGGGTTCATTCAATCACTCACTTCCTGTTTGTCAGGATGTGTACATACGAGCAGATGAAGCGCGTTGTGATTGGTTGACTCCTCTTTCCAGCAGCATCAGTTAGTTAGTCAGTCAGTCTGTGGTTCTTGGGCCTGTGACGTCATTCAGTGTTTGCTGAGCTTTTGTTTTGACCTGAACTATCACTCTCTGATCTTGTAGGACCATCTGTCTGCAGTACTCTGTATCCAGCAGACCGTCGAGCGGTGGTTTTAATGCAGCGGGGCCGTGCGTGACATGTCGGACTGGCGGGTTGGTTGCATTGTGCGTTGATGACTCCTGCTGTTTAGCTGCCTGCTCACCCCCACCTCTCCCGCCAACCCCCCTCTTTCTTTCTCTATCACAACACTGGGATCAGCCATGTTTGGCACAGAATCCTCATGTAAGTAGCCCATCCTCCATCACAGCTGCACGCCTGCCTCTTTATCCTGGATGCATTGTCTGCTGGCAAAAATCACCTTCATATTTGCTTCTGTTTGTCCCGTCATTTGTCTTGCAGTTCTCTGATTTTCTGTCTGTCTTTTCATTGACTTGCAGGCCTATGAGACTGTGGTAGATACCATTTGCCCTAGATAAATAAAACAAATCATGCATGAATGCACCTTATACCTGCCTCTGTACCTTCTGCTGTCTGTGTGTAGTATTCAGTCATCTTTATATTCCTGTTTATTGACTGAAAATGTTTAATATCATATGAAATATTCTGCAAGTGGTGCTGAATTATGGTGCAGACCTCAATGCGTCGGGTAAACGCGGCTGAAACGCATAAATACAGATCACCAGTGTGCATGTGAGTGTATTAGAAATGACTTGCTACAGTAAACATAAAGACTAGATGGTTTTAAATGGAATGTACATATGCTTTTTTGTTCTTTTACTCAAATGTCTTGCTAAATGTGGAGACTCACTTTAAACGCTGAATGCAGTTAATTGTGTCTTGTTTTATGTGTGTCTATTAACGGTCATACTTAACAGATGTGTCAGTTTCTCAGAAATACTCTTTTAACATAATTTGTAGGGTTGTTTCGGAGTAAGTTGATCTGGTATTTTAAGGGAAGGGTTTTGGGGGTTCTTTTTCACTGTCAGCAAAATAGTTTGTGTTTTAGTCATTTAATATCATTTGTAAATTTGTGTTTGTGTGTGTTAAGGTTAGTGGGATGGTGCAGTAGAAAGCAGCTGTGTGTTTGTGGATCAGAGTTCCTGTGATGCTTTAGAGATCTCAGATCAGATGTTTCACACAGTTAGTGTGTGTGTGTCGGACTCATGAAGGGAGGTTCTGTGTTTTTGTTTGAGTGGGACACTCCAGCTAAGTGAATAAACAGAGCTGTGTCGTGTGTTAAACAGACTGTCCCTATCATCCCTCATCAATCTCTGTGTCTGTTGGACAGATTTCACCTGCTCTTCAAAGATCAAAACACACTGTAAACTGAGCGTGTGAGGTTCTTTGTGTGAGCTGCAACAGGGGGTAAGGATGTGATGTTAGGATGTGATGAAAAGGGGCTGTAGGGTCTTGTACAAGACATTTCAGCTTACTGTTAAATCCTGGCTGGTGTTGAGTTGCTGTAACTTATTAAAATCACTTAAGCAGTTTTTCAGTTTCTTTTCTAATCTACAGCATCTCAACACCAGGATTTAAAATAGTCAGTTTTAAAACCACTCAGGATTTAAAATGCTAAGTTGAAATGACTTAATGTACAGCCAAGTAAATTCAATTTAATAATTTATGGATGGCTTTTACAATCTTAGTATACATATACATGACACAACTGTGTATTCAAATAACTTTGAAGTGCATGTACATGTTCTTATTATGACAGATAGAAAACAATCCATGCTGTCCTACTTACTCCTTATTACCTACCCATGTCTGGATGGACAAAATTGCTGCCGTTGTTGTGTGGAAGTCCGTGTGTTAAATTGTGCTATTCATTTGTGTGACATCAGAAAGTTCAAGAACATGCACATTTGCAGTTCACTTAAATACCTTTTGCACCAGGGAGAAAGTTTTGTAAACTTCAATGTAGTATTTAACTTTACTTGTGAAGTAGTAATTTTCACAATGTGCAGAAATGGTAAAACAGTTTATACAATTTTTACACTTTGCTTTTAAACTGTAAATATAGCTGTAAGCACACCTGGTGCCTCTCAAAAAATGATGTATGAGGACTAAAGTTTGTTCTAAGTCTTTTGAAAGTTACACTTCTTGCTACCAGTTGGTGGTGCTGTGACTTTTTTCCAGGTTTGGTGTAGATCTCTCAATGCATGCGGAAGATATAAGACATTTCCTGTTCCATTTATTGCCTTAAATGGATTGCCTTGCCATGGCAACACTGTTTGAAATGTCAAGAATCAGTTCACTATTTAACATTTTCAAAATCTCTTTTTTTCTGACTAAGTAGGAAGCACTTTTTATTTAAAATTCAATTTAAAAGAACTCTTATAAACACAGTTTAAGTGGCAAACTTCCATCTGCCAGTTGGTGGCGCTATATTGTTATTTACAATAGCCAAACATACCCACCCTGGAATTGACAAGAAAATCCACATACAATCCAAAATGGCTGACTTCCTTTTTGCGGAGCTAATGAATGTAACATTGAAAGTTGTCAGGCTGAAATCAATGCATGCAATCAATACATGGACCAGGTTTGGTGACCATAGGCAACACTAACCCAGAGCCCCTTGCCCTGCCCATGTGCCAGCCTTTGCCCGGTCCTAATGGCTGAAGACTCTGACGTGTGTGCCAAAGGGACCCAAAGGCCCCGAAAACCCTTTGTTTTTTTTTTGAAAGTGAACATGTTTATTTACTCTGATAAACTTCATATTAATGACAAACAACAAAAAATACTGTCTCTGTCTGTAATTTATAATTTTCACTCCTAAAATAGAATGGATCTTAATGTGCTATTTTCTAAGAACATCTGTTTGTTTGCGTGTGTGTATCTGTATATCTGCAGGTCTTAAGTGATGCATTGATTCTGTTGTGTTTATATGGTTTGTCTGCAGTGAGTATGTTCCTCAACACTTTGACCCCCAAGTTTTACGTGGCATTGACAGGCACATCCTCCCTCATTTCAGGACTCATTCTGGTGAGTTATTTATCTCATAACTAAATTTATTAATTAGTAATAATATAAATTAAATTTGTCTGCCTATTTTTTGGATTGTGCGACTGTAGACATTTTCATCTTTATTTTGCAGTTTAGTTAACAGTAATGATGAAACAGATCTGTGTGTCAAACTGCTTGTAATTGACCAAATAATGAGAACTGACTGCATAAATCGTATGTTTCTTTGAAGACCATTGGAAAGGGGAAATCGTTAAAGTGAAGACCATCCCTGTATCCCAGTTCACATACTATCTATTCTAAATAGTATTTGAAATTAGAATTAGTATGACCAAAATTGTAGTATGTTAAAATGAGTATCCTTAAATGGTCTACTATTTCTGGTGAATAGTTAAAGGACAAATCCATGAACACTAATGGCTGATATTAACCACAACTCATTGCAAGACGGTGACGCTACACACAATTAATAAAACAAATATGTGATGCTCAAATTAATTAGAAATTAGGTTAGATAGTAAACTTTGCATAAGAAAAAAATCAATGAAGCAAAACTGAAATTTAAGGAGTTGTGTTGTAATGTGTGTGATTGTTAAAGATCACAATGGTGTCTAGGCAATAACAGTCACTTCCATTATGCGTTAGTATGTCCCAGTACTTGCATATTCTTTTGCTACACAATAAAATGTATATACTTTCCGATAACAAAAATAGTACATACTTTTAGGGTATAGTATAAGCAGGTGAATTGGGATGCAGCACATAATTGGACCATTGATGAATGTGTATGTGTTTGTGTTGCTGTAGATCTTTGAGTGGTGGTATTTCAGAAAGTATGGGACGTCCTTCATTGAGCAGGTATCGGTGAGTCACCTGCGCCCTCTGCTGGGTGGAGTAGATACCAGCTCTCCAAACAACTCAAACAGCAGTAATGGAGAAACGGACTCCAGCCGACAGAGCGTGTCAGGTCAGCACGTGGGTTTTTGTCAGAGAGTGTGAAATAGTTTCTCACTGAACTACAATTTAAAAAACAACTTAAAAAAATGTTACTGATGTTTAAAGTTACAAATGCTTGTCAGCTGGGATTGTCAGATTGACTTTTGTTTATCATCTTTGGTTACACAGAATCTTTGAAGCATTGATTCTGATAATGTATGTGTATGTGTGCAGAGTGTAAGGTCTGGAGAAACCCACTCAATCTCTTCAGAGGAGCTGAGTATAACCGGTGAGTAAAGCAACATATACAAAAATTTTTCTCCTTGTAATTTGTGCAACTTGGTACATATAGTGCCAAAACAAATTGAACAACCATTAACCATTTACAGTGCGCCGCTTAGTCATCTCACTGTGTTCTACCGTATATTGTTTGTTTCAATTTCTTTGTCTGTCCTCTGCCTGCCTGCCTGTCTGTCTAATTAAGACAGTTATTTTGTCTAACTGACAGGTGGCTGTGTGCTCCTGTCATATAACACTGGTATGGTATGAGATGATGGTTGTATTGGGCAGCTGTACTGTTGCATTGAGATGATATAAAAGTGTGTGTTATAGGTACACGTGGGTCACGGGTCGGGAGCCACTTACGTACTATGACATGAATCTGTCAGCCCAAGACCATCAGACATTCTTCACATGTGATTCTGATCATCTGCGGCCCGCAGATGCCAGTAAGTTACCCTATCCCTCACACACTCAACTATTATCTTAATACCGAAGAGCTGCTCTTTCAGATAACATCACACATCATTGGTGTGTTGACAGTAATGCAGAAAGCCTGGAGAGAGAGGAATCCTCAGGCCCGGATCACTGCTGCTCATGAAGCCCTGGACCTGGAGGAGTGAGTGTGACAAGCCTTCAAACTCAAACCAGAGGAGACAGACAGACAGACAGAGACAGAAAGAGAGATAGAGAGACGGACAGACAGACAGACATGCAGAGAGACTTTTTTCAAAATCACATATTTAAATAATAAAATAAAACAATGTATTAAAAACAATTTAACACAATTTAACTAAAAAAAAAATCTCCACAACAGAGCATAAAACATTTTTGAAACACCAGATGCTTGTGATTTTCTCCATGTTATTTGTAGTATTACAAAAGTTAAAATCAACCTTCAGTCTGGCTTTTCTCATTCTAACAAAAACAATATTTACATTGAAATTTAAGGACTCTATCTTATTCCCTCTACTAAGGTAGATAGTCTTTTGTACTTAACCTAAAAAAATTAAATATAGCTGAAAGCAGTAATGACGAACCCAAGCAATGCAATTCCATTGCCACCTGGTGCTTTTCAGAAGACGCCACATAGATGTCACATGCATTGTCTCCAAAAATAATTACTATTTCAATGACTATTACAAAGTCTGTTTTAAATAAATCTGTTGTAAGTTACAGACTTCTTGTAGCTGGCACTGTGACTCACAATAGCCACATCATTGTGATTGGCACCCAACACCAAACATATTTCCCAAGTTCTATGTAAATCACTCAATGCATGTAGAAGATATGAGACACTTCCGGTTCAATTTACTGCCTTTAATTATTAATTAATAAGAATCTATTTAAAATGTTGCATCTTCGATATCTCTTCTTTTTTTCAGACTAAGTATGAAGCAGCTTGGGTAAATTTATGATTATCTGTTTCCTTCTGCCAGTTGGTGGCATTTTGACTGTGACTCAAAATAGCCACTTCTATGTCATCAGTCCCTAGGACCAAACGTTCCGCTAATATTTGAAGGAAATCACTCAATTCATGCACCAGCTATGAGCCACTTCCTGTTTCCATTAATTGCCATTAATTTATTGCCTTGTCACAGCAACACTGTTCAAGTTCACAATTTAGCATCTTTAATGTTGTGGCATAATATTTGCCAAATTTGGTGACAATCCAATAAATCCCGTAGGAGAAATATTTAAAAATGTAGAGCCTGGAATTGTTGGAAAACCCACATTAGATCCACATTAGATGTTAGACGGAGCTAATGAATGTAACTTTAAAGTTGTCCGGCTTGATGAGAACAAAACATGTACGAGGTAGACAAAATTAACCCCTTCACTTTAGTCAAAAGGGGGTGCTACAGAGCCCCCATAATGCCCATGTCTAAACCTTTGCCCCCACCTAACGACTTTTATGTGCCAAATTAAACATAATATATATTAATAACATATACTAATTTTTTTTTACTTTGTCAGCCCAGACTTTACATTATTCTGACCAAATCAAAGGGACTTGGCTAAATATAAGTTGACTATTTTAAAGGTTAAAAGAGGCATTTCTTTCCAAGATGGCGGCGCGTACACATCGCGAGGCTCAGTGTCTCTCCAGTTTCTGCAAATTCGCAGTATTTTACCTGCTCATCTCGGGTCTGTTCGTGCAGAACAGCAGTGCCTTTACATCGTACACCCGACAGGAGCTTTTGGATATTGGTTTGTACATTCCCGACAGTTTTATCAGCAATCTTCGACTCGCCCCTGAGATCGCCAGAACACCCGAGGCTGCGCACTCTACCCGGCTGGGCGGAAGTGCTCGGAGGCGGCGGCGCGACCGTAAACAAAGACGGGGGA
>JAZGTI010016767.1:0-12585 GCA_036877585.1 Botia kubotai
TTTGCATTTATAGTAATGCAGGTTTTTTGGTAACAGCTTAATCATATTTTCTGTAACAGTTGAATTAAAATATGAATATTGCATTTAAATGAAAACAATTCAGCTTTTAAAATTTGACATTAGCATGTTGGTAAGCTAGCTGTAAATTATTCTGATAAGCATATCAATACTACACACACAAATATCGGGTAATATTTTTTTTCATTACATTGATTCACTATATTATAGCTACTTTATAGTCACAATGCATTCTGGGATTGTTTCGTCGATGAAGAAGACATGTGATGCTGCTTTAGAATTTGACTTTGACTTTAGAATCCTAGCAGGCTAGCATTTTGAAACAGCTCATCTATGATGCCTTAAAACGCCACCTCTGTAGGCAGCTCAGCAGGTTTGGGAACAGAGCATAGAGGACTGTGTCTGTATAAGGTTAAAATTTAGATTCAGCACACATAATAAATCGACACTGTTTGCAACAGTGTCTTTCTTTTGCACAGAAGCAATTCTTGCACAATAGAGGGTAATTGTTGCCCTGTGGGGTTTTTAATAATTTCTTTACCGGGGTAAATGCAGGGTACATATTATCGTTGCAGCTGTGTCTGCTTCATTAGTCTGCCCAGAGCGGCCAGACGTTTATGGACCTTCACAAATTGAATGTCAAATCAAATATGTCATTATTATTGTGTAAAAACAAACAAATGCGACAATGGGACGGAAAGAAGTGTGACGATCCTGATATCTTTCTGTGGGAGAAAGATTCGAGTCTGGCATAAAACTGATAGCTGTTGATGAGCTAGCTGGGCCCTGCACTGCGGCAGAGGCGGTGTGTGTGAGACAGGCAGAGGGTGTAAGTGTCTGTGGCTATGCTGCAGACAGCTCATCAGTAATCAGCGAGCGATGCTCTCTTCCCCTCCTCAGGAGGTGTGTGTGTGTTCACACACACTCACACACATACAAACTGCAACCCAAACAGTGATCTGGCTATTTGGGTTGCAGCTCACTCACTGTCGGATCTTGTTTCTTTTGTCTCAGCATGAAAGATGTTTTGAAGGATGTCTGTTTGCTTTTTATTGAACTGTCAGAACAAAATCACAGGGGAAAATGATGTCCACACTATACATTATAATTATTTTAATGAAAAGATTGCCCTGGCTATAGAATTACTACAGATTACTTTAGCTAATCTGAGTTTCTTAAGATTCTCTTTTGTGATAATCACTTCAAGATGTGTAGTATAAAATGTAGAGTATTTGAACAGACCCCAAAGTATATACCAATATTAGGTACCTACCAATCAGTTTGGTACCATGAATGTACATATAATAAGGGAAATGCATACAGCTGTACAATGACGATAATAGTATGCTATTCTATTTCAACAAAATTAAACAATCTTGAATACAGTAAGCTATTAAAAAGTATTTTAATATCGTATTGTCACGATATTCCCAGATCTTGATGCCTGTGGCCCTTAACCCATATCCGTTCAGCTGAGTGAGCAATTTTGTTTCCTGCGTCTGTCCAGATGTTGACCTAATTTACCATGATTCCCAATGCATGTGATGAAGTATGCACCCTTGTTTACTTTTAGGGGAGTAGACTTTGTGGTAGAGGACTATTTCCACAACAGCGGACTGAGTTGAGACTACAACCTTTGGTGGTTGTACTTTCACTCCATGTGGTTAACATGGCATTTAACAATAACCCAGATATTTCTAGTGTGCTTACATAAGAGCTTTTGAGTGGATCAGGAGCATGGCAGGTGTTCAAGAAGTCACAGAGACCCGGTAAATGTACTGACAGGAGGCAGGAAGTTGGTGCTTTTTATAAACCTACATAGCACATACGTGACATCACTGTTTTTTAAATGGCATTGAATATTTTTATGCTAACCATTGCATTGCACAAATCATTCATCGTATAGTTGTTTTTGTAGTAGAAATATCTCAATCTCTTTGAAACAAAAATGCATTTACCTGAAAAGCAAAATTACTTTAGTTATTAAATATAACTTTTGGAGAAATCTAACAATTTATTTAACAATTTACTATATTAGCAAATAGTATTTTGTTGCTTTAAGCTATGGTAATTTTGTTGAATTTAAGACTTTCTTGTTATTATGTAATTATGTATTGTACTTTTTGTAGTGTAACCCATTTGTAACCAAATATTCCCCACACCTACCAGCAGCACTAAATCTAATGCTGTACTTTGTTAGACAAGTCTTAAGAGATGTTTTTTTTACCATGTTTAATAATGATAACCTCATTATACATTCACCCGATGGGTAACACTTTTTTGTACTTCATTACACTTGCCTGTAATGAAACTGGTGTGTGTAACTCTCCTGGTGGATGGGGCAGGGTCTCCACCTCGGCCACATGGGCTCCTGGCTGCGTTCCTCCTTTGGACACTGGCAGCAGCTTGTGTCTCACACCCCTCCCAGATGTTGTGTCTTGAGACAGATGTGCACCACAGCCCAGAAACCAAAGAATCTATTTAATTATGGTTAAGATTGGAGATGTCATACTGGCTGATGAAAGAGGACACTGTGCCAATGTGACAGCCTACCTAGCACAAAGAGTATACCCAGCTAACAAATGTATGCCCTAAGGACGTTTCTTTAACGTTTCCATTAGTAATAGAAACGTTAAGAATTTTACTTTGAAAATTCTAGTAATGTTTAAACTGTCTAGTTTTTTAGATGTTGTATTAACATTGTTTATAAGAACGTTAATCAAATGTTTTTGAATTCTGTCATTTTTTTTAAATATTCCACTAACAACATAAGAATAATGTTTTTGATATAACATTTTATAATGTTTTACTAACGTTACAGGAGGAACTTTTTTGATACCTTGGAGAGAACTTTAGTCGATGTTGTAAGAACATTCTGGGTCATTCTGATGAATTAATGTAAACTGTAGTAGTGCTTAAAATAAAAAGTATTTTAATTCATTAATCTGTAAGATTACAGTAAGAAAAATAGATAACTGCAAAAAATAAAATGTTTAAATATAGTTATTATAAATATCAATTGGATTAAGTCATGACATCAAACCTGCCATCAAACCATTTGACTTGAAAGTTCTGGGTAATATTTAAAAGCTGTCATAAGCAATTTCTGCACAACTAGCAGCACCAAACAAAACTGGTATTAAAACAGGTTAGAACAAAACTTGTCATTGATTGAGCTTGTTCGCAGTACAATGTCTCAAACAAACCAACACTCAAAGTCATGTGTGCCACACAAAGGCAAGCTTTATTACTGCAAAGACAAAGGGAGAAAGTCAATTCAAATAAAGTTCAGAAACAAAAATGTCTGTAAAACACAAACGTAAAATAGTCACCTCAAATGATGAAACCAAATAAATAAGACTAAGCAATTTTACATCAAGCACATCTTAGTCAATCCACGACATGAACGAATATTAATCTCATGACATTCTTTAACACGTCTTACAAAGATTACAAAACAGGGTATGTACAACTGAGGAGCTACAGGACATGCTTAAAGTGTACACGATGTCGGGCAACGGCAGTACAATGAATGTCCAGAATGATTTATCTATGATGAGTCATCTGAGCCTCTCACATCACCCAGAGCTTTTGCAATAAAATCAGGAGCTACAGTTCGGCCAGCCATGTGACACGTTTGTGCACTGTTTGTACTTTCCATCACCCACAATTCTCTCTCGTGTTCTTTATTTGCGTGGTTACAGTGGCGGAGTCCGTAAACAGCCACTTGAGCGAAAGAAATTACAGTGGCTGTCCGCTTCCATCACTGGTGATTTCACAATGAGAAAAATATTGATTTGTGCACAGAAGTAAAAAGAAAACAACAAACAACAGTTTAAATCAGAAAATGGAAAAATAGCTTTCGTCAAACAGGGCCAGCCTGTTCCATGTAGTTCCAAAAGTCTGTTTCCGTTTTCGCTCCGACCTCGCAGATGCACGCAGCACACACATTAAAGCCCTTTGCACGACTCAGCTGTTACATATATTAAGAAGGTCCAGTCTGAACCCCTTCCAAGTTCATCTGCATTTAATGCATGCGCCTCCCATTTGCTAATGAACAGAACACTAATGTTCCAATGAAGAGTTAAGGAAAACAAATATTTGTGCTGTGTTCCAATAATTGGATTAATCTTTTATCCACATTTTAACGTGACCCGAAGACGCTACCTAATTACTCTACCAAAGGCTCAACAGAATCACAATATATTGGCTTGTTTTTACAGCAGAGATGTATTTCCACATTCATATACTGTACGTATGTCCACAAAGCAGTAGCATGGATTAATAATAGTTATTTTTTACTTTTACTTATTGCCACTCTACATACTTTGAATTATAAGCACTCGAACCATAATTATTGCTTTGTGGTGTAAAGCAGACTTTATAATCAGCACTTTGCACAAATACCATGAAGCTTTAAGTTGTTTTTTTCGTTTATAAACACGTCGGACTATCCACAAAAATTTCAGTAAGCAGTGCTGCAAAAAGAGGTCAATATATGACACGAGCATGGATATGGAGGAGTGGACATTGGAGGTTCGGAATGCTACATTAGAATGTCACTCAGTCGCATGACAAACTAAACAAATGCTGGTCTGATCACCACTCGGGTGATTTGATGACAGTGGTTTAAAATCTTTTCTGCATACATTTCATAATCTTCATGAGAAACATCAACATAGTGCTACAACAACTCTGGAGGTCGTGTTCAAGAATAAAAGAATATTATTCATGCCAAATTCGATCCGATCGAGCCCTCGCGGAACTACGGCTCTGATCGGTTCACAGATTCTTGGTTGCCTACACTATAGAGCAGCAGGATTTTTTCGGATACAGATCACGACCGTAACGTTCCTCACTCACACCCGTCCAATCTCTCAGACAGTTATTGCCTCTAAAAATAGAAGCTTTTATATATCAGAGAGTATTTCACCACAGGAACTCATGGTTTGACTTTGGTAGCGTTGTACTTTTTTTGTTTTTTACAAATATTTTTGGCCCTTGTTTTGTCTTTATTCCACCAATTATTGTTGAAATACAAGCGGTGACCCACAAAAGCAGGCAGCTCTCACTTTGTAAAAGCAAAACTAACATTTTACCTTCTGCACAGCAGCCAGTTGAACCAGCATGACGATGCCAAATAAGCGCGAGCGTTCGTTGCGGCCGCCCCTCTCTTATACGTGACCTGGGCCGTGTGCATTGCTCCACAATGGCTGGAGCTTTCCCCCAGCTGTAGCCTTTAGTGCATACCGTATGCATGTATTCAAAACATGTTTTGGTTTTGAATCGCACGCTAGAGATCTTGCATTTATACGTGGAATAGTTAGGAACGCTTACGTTGTACGACACATCGTCAGATTTTTTTACAACCGTTTTCTATTTACTAAGTTAAATCATTCGGAGCTTCAACTGGCACAACAACACTGGCGCAACAGCAATTCTCAAAAGGAGTGAGTAGATGACTGAGTTGATGATCGAACCTCATTTGAAAAAGCAAGTATACAGTACTGAAAAACAAGTATGCACTGTTGAAGAACTCAGGACAAGGAGGACAGCAGGGTGTCCACTTGTTCTGAAAGGTGTTTTCTTGGGGGGGTGAGGAAGGATTCCACACTTCAGTGATGTGGTAATCGGAACCCACCCCCCCTTCCCCAGACCAAAGCGCAGGGAATGGTGTAGCTTTTTTGGGGAGGGGAGTTGAAATCTTCGCTCACATTACGGAGCAACTCTTGGTTTTCTCCTTCTTGAAGGTGGAGGAGAGGAGCTCGGACCTGCTGGGCAGGTGGAGCAGGCGTTTGGACAGCCGACGGGTCGGGCTGGGCTTGGCCAGTGGCTGCAGCTTGTTGATGCAGGCCAGAGCGGCTGTACGGAATACGCTGTGAATGCTTTTCTCTGATGTGAAGGCTGAACATTCCAGATAAGCTTCTGCGCCCAGCTGTTTGGCCATAGCAGAACCCTATAATGTAAGAGATGCATAAAATGTGAACTTAATGCAATGCATTCCATAAATAACCCTATTTATGAACATCTATATGATGCTGTCTTGGATATAATCAAAACAATATATTTTGCATAATTTTGCTTATTATTTGAAAACAAAAAGCTTGCCTACAATCCTAATCATGTTGTCTAGGTAGACTGACTGCTTGGTTGGGCAAGAGGTTGACAGTGATTGGCTGTACCTGCTCATGAGTGATGGGCGTTTGTTTCTGATTGGACAGCTCCATCAACGTGCAGACATCTGTGCGAAGGTCCGTCTTGCAACCAATGAGGAGGATGCGTGTACTGGGACAGAAGTCCAGAATCTCGGTTTTCCACTGAAAACAGATGGAAATGTGCCATTGTGAGATGAATCAAAAAATCACATTAAGTATAGTACAGTCATAGTGCACGATTGGAATTTTAAGTGATATTTATATTAGTTACCTTCTTAAGTCCGCTGTCAAAGATATCCGGGCGGCTGATGTCAAAACAGAGAAGCACTGCATCAGAGTCACTGTAGCAGAGGGGCCTCACGTTATCATAGTATGGGGATCCTAAACACAAAAAGGGAAAAGACATTTGGACATTTAGACAATAATCTGTGTTTGTTTACACTCAAATTACTCGTGTTCTCAAATGTGCGCTCCAGTCTTTAAAGCTGCAATCTGTAACTTTACTTGGTTAAAAGCTAACAAAAACAGTTATTGAGAATGTACACGATGATAACCTCCTAATCTGCCTCCGTCCCTCCCAGCCCCCCCCAATGGTAAGTTTATAAGTAGTCAGGTCAGATTTCATTGGACATATCCACCTGCAAACAACAAGATCCAGCTACTACCACATGTCCGGGTACTGCAGATGGTGCAGAATTGTTAGATTGTCCCTACGACAGTTGTGTGTATCTGCAGACACAATCAGACAAAGACAAGAGGTAGAGTCTCCGCGGTCCTCACTTCATTTCAAGTCAGATCAGCTCGCTTCCTGCTAACACCCTCTTCCTCTCACTGCTTGCCCTATTGGCATTTTAAAGGAGAAGAAAATGACAATTGAGCTCCAAATCCTCATTGATCGGTCTCGCTCTCTCCTTCCATTGGTTTATTCACTAGCTTATGCAACTGGGGAGATAGGGCTGGGGGAGGCAGTTTCTCCCGTCTTGCTCAGAATCCTCAAGTAAGCCACCCACCCCCCTGTGCACCCCCCCACGCATGCAATACCTCCAGTCCCCGTTTCCACAGCAACAGCCTTGGAGTCAACCATCTGCAGAGCGCCGTCCTCCTACCCTGCTATAAAAGCGTCAAAGCGTCCTGTCTATCAATCATCTGATACAGAGAAGTGCCCACCCACTTGGTACAGAGTAGATGCTGGGGTGGCGTATACAGCCACATATAAACCCATGTGTAGCTGAGTGTGCTAAGAATCACACATCTAATGGTTTTCAGTGAAGGCTAAAAGGGTCGGGTGAATGAATTGTGAACAAATGAACACAACCTGTGCAGCTGGCCCTTAAAGGTAGGGTAGACAATTTTGGGCTAGCAAAATCAGGCTAGCAATATCAAACTAGCTTTGAAAGCTAGTTCAATCTCCAAAGACACACCTCCACCGACAGCGCACGGAGGTATGCAAATACAAAGTGTGACAGGCAAGAAGGACGTCCTATCATGGCATTTGGACCGAATGCAATAATAGGACAAACATTTTACAGTCCTGCAACATTCCACAGAAGATATTATTTATATAAATATAAAGCACTTCACTTAGTGATTGCTGTCAGGACGTGAAGAGATTTTCAACCAGCATAATTAAAAATGCTGCACAGTAGACGGCTGTGGACTACATGCATTCTAGCAATCTGTGCATTCCATGAGAATCGAACCCATGAGTGACGTCGCCATACCAGTTAAACACGCAAACATGAATTAATAGCAATAACTGGCATATATCAAAGTACTCAGTTTAGTAATTGTTGAACAATTGATTTGGCGAGTTGACTCGTTGCAGACATGCCTGCCCTGTAACAACACAGATCACTTCCTCCAGCCCTTTTTTTCTGCAGGGATAGGAAGTCACGGACAAGCGGGCCCGGACGTGAGGCCGCATTCAATAGCTACTGATCTAAATGCAGCAATCGATGGAGATGTACAGCAGGGGACTGAGTAGCAATTTCAATTATACTTGACAAATGACACATCCAAGCAGCCAGAGATGAAGACCACAAGGGTAATGCCAAGGTCTCACCTCCACATGCTGAAGCTACCAAAGACCACACCAGACACTGGCTATGCTATTGAGGGTCACACTTGGCAATAAGAGTAAAAATATTAAAAGCACACAGTGGAGGGGGTTTAATGTTTATATTTTTGGCAGTACGCAATTCCTCACATGTATTTCATGTCAGCTGCTGTCTTGAGCCATATTTGCACTGCAAAGGTTGCACAGAAGTGGCATTTAGGCGATTTAGGTTTACCCAGACTAATGTAACAAGATTGTTTTTTAAATATTAAATTACTGATGTAATAATGTATGAAATAATTAAATTATGAAACATGCTCCGACATGGCTGCTCTGATGCTGCATTTGAAGCTGTGATCCGTAACTTTGTGGGGTTAGAATGAACAAAAATGAGTTATTAAGCAAGTATATGGCAAATCAGTGTTCAATGCGATCTCTGTACATTATCCTGAATCCCAACCACAAGCTTATAATACTAATAATAATTTAAAATGAGATGCTGTGTCCGATTTCCCGAGAAATGTCATTTGGCTTCTATGACTTCAACATGCTTAATGAAAACATGTAAAGTAAGCTGCAATTTTACTTTTCAAACAGAGATGGCGGTAGAGAGGCGAAAGTTACAGATTGCAGATACACAGTCACAAGGCAGCATAAATTCTCCCCTTAACAGCAGGGGTTGAGGTGGGTCAGAGCAGGTGATATTTAGTCTGGCTTTTATGCAGTGATGCATCTTTAAGCAAAATTTTGCGCAGACACGGTGCAGCCTCAAGTCAGCTATGTGGACATATCTGTGCGAGTGCCCACGTGTTTTTCTGCTGAACAAGATGCTGATCTTCTGCTGTGTGCGTGTTAACAGACGGATGGGTTGTGATGCGTGGAAAAGAGCAGTGGAACGTTGCTACGGCCGCACTAAATGTTTTTTTGTGCCGATGCAATGCCGGGAGCAGCCCAGCTCCGTTGAAAAGTGGGCCAACATGAGCATGTGATTGATACAAGACAGTCTTTCTGTTGGGCACAGGAAGAGTGTTGTGCAGAGAACAGATGGAGGTGGAGTGGGCTGCTTTTGTGTGTCATACAGACAAAAGCCGCAGTCCATCGCAGCGCATTCCATCTGCTGAAGCCCTGCAGCAACTCCAGGAGGAAACCAGGAGTGAGCAGTGATTCCGAACTGTGGAGTACAATGTTTTATCTTTCGTGAAAGCGAACCAATATTGATGTAAAACTTGCATCCTTACATGTTATCACTAATACTAACAGTAGAATGCATTTCTCATAGTTGCTCGCCTTTGAGGAGAATCTCACATCTGTCGCATTTCCTGCGACACATCTGCAGCAGTGCAATGTTGACTTCGTTCTGTGCATGTAAACTTTTAGTGATAAATCCAAAGGACAAAAAAACAATAAAACAGACATCATCTGAAAACAGCTGCCTCTGGTACTTAATGATAATGAACAAGGTGGGGGGGTGGAATCATACTCGAGTTCAGACCAAACAATTGAACCAAGAGTGACAAGCGCTTGAAAGGGTCCCATTTTGAGAGGTCCCAGCTAATGCTCTCAGAACATTGGTTCACGTTCTCTAAAAGTTCTCTCAAATGTATCAAGAAACATTCTTGCAGTAGTGTTTTTTAATGTCGTACATTATATACCACAAAAGTTGTTCTTAACGTTTTAAAAATGTTCTGATACCCAAGCAATAATGTTAATACACTATCTAAAAAACTAGACGTTTTGAATGTTCCTAGAACTTTCAAAATAACATTTTTAACGTTTCTGTTACTTCAGGGAAACATTCTTACAACCTAAAATTGTTCATCGGGGTGCTGCACTGAAAAGGTGGTTTCACATCAAAACACATTAGAAGAAAGTGTTATCTTCCCAAATCTCATCCCTCGTGACGAAGCCCCACTCACAGACTGAATGACAGTGATAACCGGTCCTGTCAATAAAAAGTGCCATGCCTGCAATTTACTAGAGAACAAAAATGATTCTCAATGATCACTCGAGTGTGAAGAAGACGTGTCATAAGAAAATTAAATGGTATCATATTAGTTGACATCTTAAATTTAGCAGATAAAGCTGACTCTGAAATTTTCACACCATGTACTCCTCAAACCGGTGGGAATCAAGCAGCGCTCCCGGACTCATGTAAAACGGACTGGGGGGGGGCTGAAAGAGGTCAACGTTCACAAAAGAGCGAAGAGTGAAAGCCCCCTGTTTCTTCTTCCCATTAGAGATTATGGGAACAAAACCTGGGGCACCCCTGCCCCCACTCCACTACAATCCCAAAGATGCAGAGATTCCCTAAACCTGATGGGAGAAGAAAGAGCCTCCCCCCTTTGCGAGGGGCTGGCCATGACCCCTCTGGGAATACCTCCTTAAAAGGGCCCATTGCAGAGCTGTTGAGGCATTTCCTCACCGATGCCTGTCATCAACTGCCAATGGTCACTAGAGAGCTCATTAATCTATTGGCTGTTTTAATGTGCTAATGGTGCATTATTTTCACCCGCGCCATTTCGTACGCTCATCCCATACTGATGCAGCTGAATTTATTTTTGCAGAAACGTACATCCATCAACGTAATAGCAAACGCAACCTAATCCATTGCAAACACCTCAATGCAAATTAAATACGGCCTCCATATTGGGAATACATCGGCCATCTTCTAAGAGCCCCACACAAGGTCTAACTGGTTGTCCTGATTAAGTAAGACGATTGATATTCACCTGTACATTCTTTCTGCTTCTTTCTGAGCTGTTCAGAAGCCCAATGATAGGTCAGCTCAATCAATGAGTGGACCAATAAGAATCCTCGTTTATTTACATTTACAAGGAGCAAAAATTATTAGCATACTGGAAACTTCTAGTAGCAACCAGCAGTTACCGAATACTATAATAAACGCAGAGCTTTTCAAAATAAACTCAAACTACCACTTAAAATTTCTACTTGATTCTATGAGATTTCAGAGTGAATTTGTAAATGTGGCTGAAATAATTGCTATGAACTTAGCACTGCAAGTAACTTCACCACCATTTACATGTTTTGCTTACTGAAGGCAGGACCACAGCACTGAAGGTGATCGGACCACATGTTTCCACAACAAATATTCTTCGTTTCTTCTGAGTTTGGAAATAACATATGGAAAAGATATACCCTACATGCATTGACTTTATAATACAGTGCGTTTTACCTTTCAGTTTAATTTCCATTCCCCCACATAAATATTAATGTAAAGAATGCAACAAAATATTAATACTGTATTGTAAGGCGTTGATAGGTGATATAGCTTCCCCACATCTCCCAACATAAATCAGTGCTTAACCCATTGGCAAACCCATTGGCAAACTCAGTTGAGTGTATAACCAAAAACATTTTGGTTTGAGTAAATACTTGACAGCAAATCTGCTGAAGCGAGCAAACCAGCGAGATGTGAATACTGTTGTAATGTTGCACTGTTGCACCAGCCACGATTAACAGCTTAAAACTGGATGAAACTCTGGGTCGCCCTCTCATTTCCATACAAACCCTCTCTTATCCCCTTAAACTGCACTCTGCCTCTTCGCTGGCTTGTCTCCAAGCAGAGTAATCTGATCAAAGAGCGCGAGGGCTGTGGCATCTTAACAGCACATATTTCATTCAGCGTTTTAATATCTATATTGAATCCCGCTCGCTTTACCGCTCCCTCTCTAGCAGTCTGTTGATCTATATCACGCACATACGACAGATAAATAAATGATACACACCTAGTCTTATCAGCCACGCTTTACAGTCCGTAGGCGTCCATACGGTGCTGGGTGCTAATTATGATCCAGACACGCATTTAGCACACATCCAAAACGAGAGATTACACGCGTGTCGTTTAACAGAGATGCAGACGCGATCAGCTCAGAGCAGACAAACACAACATGTTTAATCAGGTCAATAGGCTACAATACAAAGCCACACCGAGATGCGAATTGCCTCACTGACCATGTAGTCTCTCATTAGAGACTAGATCATAAAAACAGGCACACAGAACTCTCAGATCTGACAAACACTTTGATTCACAATGGCCTGCAGTGCATTTTATGAGCATATGTACTTTCTGAGAATTGAACCCAAGACGCGGGGTTGCGAGCGCCATGCTTTACTAGTTGAGCTGCACAACTTTGTGACATTAATACGGCTTACGTGTCACCAACAGCAAACCTGTAGCTTTTTAAAGGGACAGTTCACCCAGAGATTTTCCATCATTTACTCTCCCCTCATGTCAACACAGAAGAAGATATTTTGAGAAATGTCTCGGTGGCTTTATGCCTATACAATGGAAGTCAATGGGTGTTGTTTGGTTACCAACATACTTCAAAATACATT
>JAZGTI010016768.1:0-12585 GCA_036877585.1 Botia kubotai
TGACCAGGCTGTGTGTAAGAGAGTGTTTGTGCATGTTATGGTTCAGACTCAGGAGACCTTCCCCTCTGTTAATCATTTATTTTGTCGATCAGTGCACTCCTCGTACCCTGAATAAACAGCTCATTCATTTTTTAATCCCCAATATATCTCAGCTGCGGCTCTCTTTCACTTCATTCCTGTGCGGCTGCTTTTCTTTCCTCACATACAGCAGAAAACACATCCTGCACTTGGGGGTCTTGTAACCCGAGGCCTCTAATTCTGGGCCTTTTTCTCCGGCTGTAAACATGCAGGTTTCTGTTTACAGGAATGACTACTGGCATACATGAGATTTAGGAAGGATTTCAATGTTAAAGGGACCCGAAAATGAAAATTCGTCCATCATTTATTCACCCTCATGTCAATCCAACTCTGTATGACTTTCTCTGTTTGCTTCTGAGGAACACAAAAGATTTTTTTGACACTATAGGTGCCCACACTTTGGTTAACAACAGTGGCACCCTTTGATTTCCATTGTATGGACACGAAACCGCTGAGACATTTTTCGAAATATCTTCTTTTGTGTTCCACAGAAGATAAAAGTCATACAGGTTTGTTATGACCCGAGGGTGAGTAAATAATGGAACATATTTTTTACTCAGTTAGGGTTAACTATCCCCTATTTATTATCCCTATATTTATTTTGCAGTTATCAAACTTTAAAAACAACCAAAATAATTGCCAACAGAACTTAAAAGCACCTTTTGACTTTAACCTGGTAATTATATTTGAAAAGCCGTTTTATGATATGATCGTAATGTTTCATAAAAGGTAAAAACTTCATGTAAAATAAACCAGTGATAAAACATGAGAGGAGAGTTTCTGTGTAACACTGTGTGTCTTGTGGCTGACGGTTCTCAGAGTTTAATACAGTTCACAGTGCACCATGATGGATTGTCACGCCGTGCAGAAGCGTTCGGATGTTCATTTTAAAGTGTATCTTCAGAATGTTGAACAGTATTTGTAACTGTATCATGTCATGAGTTCTGTTTACGAATCTTTTGTGGTTGTTGGCGTGAGTGCGATTTGTTAATCGCCCGGAATGTTCCATCCTGCTTCAGACAGGGACGCGTTTATTTGCGCACCGTTGTCGTACCTCTGAGGTTTGGAGTCAAGACAATTACCGAGAGACAAAAACAACAAAAGCAATTTGTGCTGAGAAAGCTTTGAAGTGTGATATTAAATGAATCGTTCGCTCAAAAGTAAAAGCTGTCATCTTTTAGATCATTTGCCCTCATGTTGTTCTAATCCTTGTATCTTCTGTGGAACATGAAAGTAGAAATTCTGATGACTGTGTCGGCTGTTCTTTTCCATGCAGTTATTTGAAAAGTATGGACACTGAAAATTTAAAGCTGGAAAAGTCTAATAAAAATATTACGAAGTCAAACTTTTCGAAGTTTTTTTTAATAGTCACACAGGCTTGAAACATAAAATTGCAGGTTACTTGACACACTTTTTATTCCATATTTTCCATATTATATATACTCCATATATACTTTCTCAATAACTGGTTTTTGTTCATTTTTACTCAAAAACGTTATGTATTCCAGCTTGTGTATTTATGTTTATTCGTTTGAGACTGTTTATGCATTTTGTTATTTGCATGAACGCTTGCGAACTGCGTTTCGGAATCACGGACGCTAACAGATCGAGAGAGTGAGAATGTCACTCGCAGGTTCATTTTAGTCGGCGCATAAAGCGAACGGACAGACAGGAATAACGGTGCTTTGAAATGACTCTGTAGGCTGTAGAATTGATAGCTGCATTTGTGTAATGTGTTTAACATTGCTGTGGAAAATGCGTTATTGTCAGAGAAAGAACGAGAGGCACCAATTGCTATCACAGTCAGGTCAAAATGAGCTGCTCACAGGAGAGCAATGACAAAAGATGCTCAGACTGACATCACGGGAAGCGTTTACTGAGGGCACTTCAGCGTTTGCCTTTTTATCAACAGCTTATTCTCTCACTTCTGTGTCACAATTCCAAAACGTGCAATTCAATTGTTCGCTGATTAAAGCAATATACCGAATATTCATGACACATGCGTGATCATTTTGCTGGTGATGTAAAGACGCATGAGTGGCACGATCTGTCCTTATTTGATGACCTAGTATGCGGTGTTGCGATGACATCGTTGGCGAATTTCAATGCAAAAAAACAAGAAATTGTTAAAAATTGGCATGTAAATTTTGAATTTAAAGAAATACAACAAACATTGCTGTTTTTTTACAATACTGTTATACTGGTGGATAAATAAATGATTGAATAAAAACTATTTGTGGATTTTGTTCATGAATTGAAATGCAGTGAGAAAAACATGTCTTGGTTATTTTCTATTTCTTGCGTGAAACGTTTTCAATCTACTTATAAAACTGTTTGGTTGAAATGTTGGTTCTTCTGAAACACACATAAAAAATGAATGTTTTCAATCTTTTGATCGTTTTCGGAGTTATTTTTTTAACCCTCTTATCTTTCATCTTTCTTCCTCAGGTCGGTGACGGACCCCAGAGATGGCAAACGGGTGGCGCTCAAAAAGATGCCCAACGTCTTCCAGAACCTCGTCTCCTGCAAGAGGGTTTTCCGCGAGTTGAAGATGCTCTGTTTCTTCAAACATGATAATGTAAGCTGCCTTTCTCCTACAGCTCTAGTCTTATCTAACTCTGTGTGTGTGTGTGTGTGTGTGTGTGTGTGCGCGCGTGCCGTCCCTATGGTGCCATCGGCCGGAGCTTCTCATTGGCTCTCTCTGGGCTGGTGGTGTCGGGGAAAAGATGTCATGTGAAGGCTGGTGTCAGGACCCACATTCTCTGGCGTCACAGCTGACCTATGCCACTGTGTCTTTGTTCCTCTGCAGGTGCTGTCAGCTCTGGATATTCTTCAACCTCCACACATCGACTACTTCGAGGAAATGTATCCTAAACTGAAAACGACTCTCCCGGCTGCTGTCAGCAGAAGAAATCTCTTGCTGTGTGTAGTGTACTCTCCGTACAATGCAGTGAAACTGGATAGGGCTGTTCAAAGAGACGCGCTGTTATAGGAATATTAGTCGATACTGATAGTTGATCATTATTTATGACTAACTGGCTGATATTATAAAGCATGTGACCTCAGATTAGTAGCTATTATACACCGGATTGTGGAAGAATCCCTTCCAAAACCTGATGAATTGTGGGTAATAATTTCAAAAACAATCATTAAACGAAGTTTATAAAGTCGCATAAAGTACAAAGCTCCAGTTTAGAATTTTAAATACCTGTAATCAAGCAACAAAACATTTATTAATTTATTCATTTCAGGCTTTTTTCAGCTGATGTGGTCGCTATTATACATGTTTTGTCGTTCGTTTGGTCTCGCGTAGGATGTTAAATTTTCAGCATGGATGTTTGCGTTATTCTTATATCTGTTTGTATACCGGGATTGGTTTCTCTTATTCATCATCTCATGATGGTGACGTACACTGATATTCTGCTTCCTGTGTTCCTGAATATGATCTAGTCACATCTTTGTGCGAATGGAAAAAATACTGCAGCTGTTTTTGAAATGTCTTTTTCTGTTTGTGGCAGTAAATCACAGACATTCTCAGTTTTCTGCCCAGCTTGAAAACGGTTCGAAAATTGCAAGTGGCAGTAAGAGACAATAGCTTATAGATTACAAGAGGGCATTTGAGGTCTTGGTTTAGAGCTTTTTTGAGTTGCTGCCCATATTCTTATTGTGTTGTTGCTAAAGTAGGACCAGACTGAATGTTACTGTTCAAGGGGTGATGGCGTTCTGTTCTTGAATGTTTAAGCTAACCCCGAACGTTCACAGAACAATGGCTAATGTTCTCTTAAAGTTCTCTCAACATTATCAGGAACGTTCTTGCAGTAACGTCGGTAGAATTTTTTAACGTACCATATAAATCAAAAACGTTATTCTTAAGTAGTCAGTGGAACGTTTTTAAAACATTACAAGATTAAAAATGTTAAATAACGTTCTTATAACTAGACTGTTAATATAATGTCTAAAAAACTGGACATTTTGAATGGCTTGGTCTGCTGCTCGTGTCTCTTTGCGGCTAATGGTTTTGTTCTAGTGGAACAGAAGGATTGATGTTTTAGATGGATTATAAAACAAGCTGTTTCTGCTTTTTTCAGATTGCACTCTTATATTTCCTAGATGTGGCTGGCGGGACGCTAAAGGCATCCCCATCTTCTTAATCTGATATATAATTTAATCAGAAGAATTACACGCTTTACCCATTCACCGCACTTGCCCGGGTCCCCTGATGTGCCCTCTGTAAGCCACTTTTCCGTTTTTGTTTTTTTTAAAGATCTATCAAATTCCAAGAGGCTTTTTATGATTCCGGGCTGGACAGTCTTGCTCCTAAATTAGCCGGAATTTTAGCTCTTCGAAATCAGGAACAAAAAGCCTTTGTGTTAATTAGCCGTGAGATTTATCCAGCGCTTTGTGTTTTTAGGCGTTTCTCATGCAGCGTAACCGCAGGCTGCGGTTCGGATCCGCTTTCGTTTCACTGTGTTTGGAATCGCATGAAAAGACGTGCAGAATTAGCAAATAATGCACTGCGCGAGTTAATCCAGAAAATAATGGTTGTACATGCCAAGCAACATACATGTGACAGTTTTAGCTCCCTACAAGGATTTTCCGGTTTAAGGAATACTTAGAGATGTGAAATTAAGTGGATGCCTGGTGTGTTTATTGTGTGGTTGCGTTTCTCCAAAATTAGCGCAGAGAAAGAATAAGAGAAGCCTGTAGATTCTGTCTGTGCTTGTGACTCGTTTTATTAGCTGTTTTGGATGCAACAGTGCGCTAAACATAAAGAAAGATTTATAGATACGGAAGATGAGTCAAATTGTCATTCTTCACAAAATGTGCAGAGGTCCATTAAAATTTTAGGGTCCAAAAAGGTCCAAAAAAAGGTCCAAAATTAAAATTTTAGGGTCCAAAAAGGTCCAAAAAAAGTTTGACTCTTACCAACATAAGTAATGAATACTTACAAGCACACACAGGTGCAGAGAAAAAAATCATACTCTACACGATAATGTTTCCCCTTGTCGCTGCTGTCTTTGTTCTGCTGCTATTTATTTGTATTTCTTTGTGTTTTCTGACAGCGCGAGGAAACGTTATGCTTTTATCTGAACGCATTAAGGAAGAAAAGCATCAATGCGTTCCTTGCGGACGCCACCTTAGCATCTTGAGTCGCGTATTCTGAAGCTGCTTGTGTTTTTTAAGCTTGTGAAAATGTCCAAGTTCCTCAACACACAGGCTTAGACTCACACACACGTTCACAAATAAATTGCAGGTCTAATAATATGTTAATAAAAAATCCATGCCCTGGAGCCCAGGGGTCTCGCTGGTGCCCAGTGGACCAGTTTGGAAAGGTTATTTCGTAGCGCTGCAGCTGTGAGTCTCGTCTAATTATATCTTTTGCTGAACGACGTCTTTTTGAGTGACTGATGTGTGAATTCTGCTCAATGCTGCTTGTCATAATGGCTGTTATTTCTTCATCTCAATGCTGCGTTGCCGTTTTATATACATCGCATTATACCAGCCGCCTGTGGGGACAGCGTTTCGGATAATCAGTCTTCTTCCCTTCCTTAGAAATATTGCTTTGTTTCTCCCTGTGCCCCTCATGTTTCTGTGGCTATAGCTTTAGTCCATGTTGGTTTTCAGGCTGTCTGTTATGCTAATGTACTGCTAAAGATTGACAAAATAAGCATTGTAGCCCAATTCGCATGTAGAATTTTCAATCTTTCCACTCCTGAAAAATGGACAGAATTTGTTGATGACTCATCACGCACTACACAGGTTTTTGTCCAATCAGAAGCTCTGTAGAGTTAGAATGTCGCTCTGCCTAACTTGCTAGGAGTAAGTCCAGGTTCAGTAGGAATAGGAACTGTGTTAAAACAGGACAGAAACCTGTGCATCAAGTGATTTTAAGAGATGGATTTAATATATATGAACTGGGTTTTACACTTTGCAAATAGTGTGTATATGAGGATAAGTTTGTCATATAAGTTCTCCAGTATGTATCGCTCTATATATACAGTATGTTGTGGATATAAGTAGGTGTTTCTCTGTGACGGTACTTGTGTGGGTACATGTCGTCTTATGTATTTGTGTCATAACCAAGTCTCTGGGGATGTGATGCGCTGGCTTTGCGCTGGAGCCTGCGCTTGCTTTTCTGGAACACAGTCCTGTAGGACACAGTTGAACACACATAAATGCACAGGGGAGATTTCAGTGTGCTTGAGTAATCGACAGATAAATCAGCCCGAGGCTTGTGGTAGGATGGGGGGGGGGGGCGATGAAGTTAGTTTATCTGCTCTTTTTTAAAGTGTTGGTCATGCGTCAGACAAACGTTATTTTGACGTTGCATCATGTTTTGCTGGTTTTTATTTATTTATCTCGCCGTAAGCGCTGTGTTTTAACATGCAATTATTCTGCTTTTATAAGCGAGGTACCGGAGCACGGGTGTAATTTTCTCTGCTGGCACGATTAGGTCACAAAACATGTCTTTCTTTCATTTATGTAGTTATTTTTAGCTTCAGTTTTATTTTTAAAGAAAATATTAGTGTTTAAAAAACAAAACAGGACAACGCGTGCGTAATACATACACGTGACATTATTGGAACGTAACGAGCGCTGGTCACACTGGTCATTAGACCGTTGTCATTGTTAAGTTCTGGAAGCGCACACACACACACACACACTTGAAGAGTGGACCTTCATCTGTCACGGCTCCTTCGCATCACCTCCAGTTTCACAGCAGAACCATTTATCTTTAGAAGTCTGCGCGTTCACCGCGACCTCTTTCGCACAGAGCGGGTGGATCTTGACGCAGTCTCACAGGCTATTTATATCCAGAGCGGTTATGCCCGGCTTCAGTCACTCGCTGCCAAGCGTTCTGAGTAAGCCGCTCGCACGGCCTATTATGCATCAATTATTAAATGAACTCAGACTGTAAAGTGAAGCACCTTCTGAGCTCAGCACAAGTTTTCTGTTGTCACGAGGCAGCTGCTCTTTTAAGACTGTGTGGATTTCTCTGTGATGCGTGTTGATGAGTTTCCTAACCGCCGTTCTCCCTTTGCTTAAGACTGTTTTAACCTGTTCGTTGTCATGTTGAGTTCACTTACCTAACAGCGGTTAGAGAATGCGGTTTCGAGTTGGGTAGATATGGTGCAGGTGAGACGTGTAAGTTAAGATAAGTAGTTCACTCAAAAATATTGGTCACTATTTATGAATGCGTTTACTAGATTTGACTAGATTTTCATTTGTGAATTTGGTTAAAGCGTTTTTCCAAGGCAATTTCCAGGGTATTTACATTAAAGGTTTACTTATTTATTAATTTCTCTGTTTGAAACTGGACAGCTGTGGTTACTAAGAACTGTGATTTTAACTTTACTGCGGTAAAAAAAATGAAGAAAAGTTAGTGATTGAACGGGTACATGACAGCGTTTAAAAGTGCCTCCCTCCAAAACACAGCTCATATAGATTACCTCTTGTGGGATTCAAACCTATAACCTTTTCCTTCCTTATCCCAGATCTGTAACCACTAAACCACATCGCCCACCACCGCAGACAGGTATTGGTGCCCTTTGCACAGTGACATTTCAAAGTGCTTATAGAACATCATCAGTATGATAATCACATTCCTTTAAGACGATGAGTTTTTGCCTAGACGTTTTGTGGCGTGTTTTTGCTGGGCACGCGTGTGCGAGAAGTCTCGTCCCAAGTACAAATTACTTTCATGCTTGTGTGATGAGTGTGTTGTTTTTTGACATGATCATAACGTCAGGTATTATTTATTTCTGTTGTCCGTGACAGAACCTGCAGGGTTTCTTGCGATACGCCTTTTTTAATTGCATATTGCTTTGTTGCCGTACAGGTAAGGGTGGAAAAGTGTGTTGCTCTTGTCCTTCGTGTTTTATAATCACGCTGCCAGACTTTCTCTGTCTTTCAGTTTGTCGTACACCGCGCACAAACCTCAAATGTGATTTTGCGGGCAGATGCATTGGCTGTTGCTGAGGCAGGAAGTTCAGGATGTGGAAAATAAAAGGGAACAGTGGCCAATGGGCTGACAGAAGCAAGGTGCGCTGGGTTTAATTACCGAAAAGACTGTAGCAGCAGAATTAGCGGAGTCCCCCCCCCCCCCCAGGTCTCTGAGCAGGTCAATTAGCACCCAGCAAAGCTGTGAAATACGCCTCTCGCCATCTGCATCTGGCAGCGATTACACCTTGCTATTATGCGAGACGACTTTGTGAAAGCCATGTTCAGTCTCACCCGTGGTACCCCCCCATGTTTGTGTGTGTGTATGGTCTGTGTTTTAGAGAGTTGTAAAAATGCTGAAAGTTCTCTGTTAGGGTTGTAGTGTTGGTTATAGTTAAATTTAATTTTGGCTTATAATTAGCTGTGTAAACAATAAAAATCTATGGAATGTCCCCATAGACACGTGTGTGTGTGTGTGTGTGTGTGTGTGTGGACGGTCATACACTGTCTCCTTAGGCATAAACATGACTATTAATGTTTATATGGAACGCAAAACTGCTGTTTCAGCCCTTCTGCTCTGTTAAACTGTTAAAATTCTGTTAAATGATTTATACACAAATAATGTGACAATCTATTCCATCGTAACAGTTTGTACAGTTCAACCGTTCTATGTATATGACTATGAGTCAGTGTTAGACAGTGTGTGTACATGTCACCCTATACGTGCAGGTGTACTCTTGTGTTCCGTTTGTCACCATGGCGACTGTTTACCAGGGTAATTCCACTTCCTTTTAGAACTCAACTGTCCGTCAGTCCGTTAGTCATTCTGCTGGAGAGAGAGGAAGGAGATTCAATCCACAGGTGTCTCTCCACCTCTGCCCACAGTCAAGCTGTTCTGTTTGGCACAGTGATCAAATGTAACACGGGTTCGAGGCTAATTCAGGAAGAGAGGGAGAGTCACGGGCCACAGAGAAGCGACAGAGTGCCACGTACTTTCTTCCCTGTGGTCCCAAATCAGCTTTTCCACGTGTGCGTTTCCACGTAAGCTCGTGTCTGCAGAGAGCCGAGCTCGCGGGACGTGTAATTTGCATTTCAGTGAAGCAGTCAAGCATGGCCACCATTTGCATGAAGCTAATTAGGCATGTGACAAAAGCCCTCTGTTCTCAGGCGATTATCAAATATCTGCTTTGAGCTCTCGTCAGGGTCTCTTTATGAGACGCACAGCTCTGTTTGAAAAGTCTCAGGTGTGTGATTTATAACTGTGGATCATTTTTCTTTTGCCCTCTCGCCCTGCTGTAAAAAAGTAACATGTTTTTTTGCATGATAATACTGGCTTGGAATGGCTGGTTAACTTTTAGTTAATGTGGTTCCAGGTGTAGGGTTTGTCTGTGAAAGCTCATGAGTAACAGAGGCTTTATGAGTTACAGAACACTCGTAGGAGCTGGTCGGTGTGGCGTATGAACAGCAAAACCTTGATTCTGGCCTTTTGCAGTGTAATGTTTTATTGTCCAACAAAGAGCTGTTAAACCGATATTGCTTTTGTTGATAGACAGGTGTGCATGTGAAAATATAGGAGAGAAAATGGGAGTCAATTTGGTATCTGAGCCCATAAGACCAATATAATACACTGTAAAGCGTAGTAACAGGAAGTTGTTACCCTAAGGAACGATTTCTGCCTAATCTGATTCTTCCATAGGGCTGCTCATCAGTGCAGTACTCAGGCTGGGGGATTCTGGGTCGTTTCCATGTGGTTGCTAGGATGTTTTTTTTTAGGAATTACTTACTGGTCAAGTCAGAAGAATAAAAGAAAAAGCCACTTTCAAGTTTCTGAATTTCTTATGAATATGTCTCAGGCCACCCCTTTATGTGTGTATGGGATTTTCTAATTGTTTTGTTGTCTGCCAGCCAAAAATCAAAAGTCTGGTCTCTTCCCAGCTAACAGGAACATTCTCAGAACATTGTCTAACATTCTGTAAAAGTTCTCTCAAAGTTTTCCAAAAATGTTGAAGTAACGTTAGCAGAACTTTTTTAAACGTTATACGTTATATAAAAAAAGTGCTGAAACACAGCTTTTTATTATACACAGCTAGTTATAAATAATATAACCTAACCCACGCTCTAACCCTAACAGAAAACACTCTTTATTTTTGCAAGACAGGTTTTGCTCACGTTTGGGTACAAAATCGTTGCCAATATGTGGTTAATTAAACCCCCCAAAGTCAGCGCTGTGTTTGCAGTGTGGATGACTGAACTGGCTTTTTTGCACCACAGATTTAAATCGAACAAAAGCTCGTATAGGGTGCTGTGCAGTATCTCCCTGCTGATGAGTGCAAGCTCACGACTGGACCGTTGTCAGAGAGCAGCTTCTCTTTGTGTGTTTATGAAAAGAAGATCACAAGCACTTTGTCTCTGCCAGGAAGTCCTCCTACGCTTTCTCCGGCGCTCGTATTTACTGACAGCAGACGTGTTGAGCTCATGCTCGGATGTGTTGATTGCTAAAGTTGGCGTTTGTTTTGACAGACCAGTAGCTCTGGTGCAAATAATTGCCTCTTGTTCGTTCTTTAAAACATGATTGAGTCACAATGTGTATCTCTTGGTGAAGTTTATGCAAAATATAAAATACTGTTTTAGTCGTAAAGGTCAGACTCGGGCTGCGTCCAAAAGCTGGAACATGGCGTCTTTATAGGCAGCACGCGGAGGTAGGAAAACACAGGGCATTGAATCCAAATGTCAGCTTGTCTACTAAGACAGCATAGCTTAGTCAATTTATAGATGAGTTGAACAAAGTCAATTAATAATAAATGTCCATTTTAAAAATGTTTTTTCTATTTTATGATTCCTTTTTTTTACCAAGAAATAAACAGTGTAGGCACTGAATATTGGCATGATATGGATATTATGTTACTGTCCGCCCAAACAAGTTTAAATGATTGAACATGATGTTGGTGCATTTGAAGCCTGCCCGAAACCTTATGTATTGTCTTCATACATAAGCGTTAATGGTTTCTCCCAGGTCTGTGTTTTTTAACTGGACCGTGTGTGGGGCAGAGTGCAGCTCATCTCTGCGTGTTGTTTTCGGAAGAGTTGTTGATTGGATAACATTGCCTGTAGAACTCTGCTTAGCTGATGATCCTCGTTCAACACATATTATCACACCCTGATATTTGCGTGAGGCTCTCCAAACCTGCTCTTCATGGGTGTGGAGAAGATCTGCAGGTCTTCGGATCTGTCTTCCTCTACAACAGAATGTAGAGTCACTGGTTCATTTTTAACTGAAGTAGCGTTTACAGTGACTCGTACTGATGTGTATTGTGGTATAATTGCGTTTACGTTTTGTGTATTTAAAGTGTCAACAGAAGGTTAACTACTTCGAAACTGTGCTCCTGCCAAGCTAGTTAAGCAATTAAACTTTAGCTAAAGCAGTTAAGCAGTTAAGCTTTTAAATAAAGAAGAGTTAACTAGCTAACCACAAAAAATAACTATAGTGTAACAAGACTGTGTAATTTATTTAAAATGACAGTAACCGGTTTTTACTAAATCATAAGTAAAGTATCAAAACACAGCAATAAAGACATAGCTAATTTGAATAAAATACTTGTTTCGCTACAAACATACAAATTGTTCAGTTAGGTTTGCCTGTGCAGTGCAGTGTAATACAGTTGTGTTCACACTCCTCCATCCGCACTAGTTTCTGATAAGTGCTAATGCTGTCCATCATTTGTAGCGCTGCTGTTCTGTATGAACTTCCTGCTGTTATTTTTGGCGTGATCGTTTCCCTTGACACAGCTCTAACTGCAGCTACGTGGTGACGGAGTTGATGCAGAGCGACCTTCATAAGATCATCGTGTCTCCACAGCCCCTGAGCTCTGACCACGTCAAAGTCTTTCTCTACCAGATCCTGAGAGGTGAGAGGTCAACACACACGCACGCATGTACTTACCTGTCTAAACGAGGACGTGCCATTTACTAACGTTGTGTTTAATATACACCTAATTTGTTTACTAGGACCTAGATCTAGGAGTAGATCTAACAGTAAACTTTATGTATGTTTGTAAAGTGAAAAAAGTAATTCTGTTTGCATCATTTTTTCAAACTGAGATATCCCCAAATGGCCACTAAAAAGGAGGTTTTGTCTGGTTTAGCCAGCTTCTAATGACAAAATTGTCCATAGAGATTGTATGTAGCACTACACTACTACATGTATTTACTGCATGCTTTGTCTATCTCTCTATCTCTGTCTCTGACTCTCTCTTTCACACACACACACGCGCACACACGTTTGTTCTTCTGTCATGGCTGTACAGACACAGACTGACTCCTCCCTCGGCCCTTCATTTCAAAATCTATTTCTACTGCATCCTCAGAGGTCAGACAGTGTCAGTCTTTTCTGAAGTCTTGTGTAGAGAAACACACACTTTAACAGTCTCACACACACACTTTCACACTCACTCAATCACACACACACACCTTTCCGCCTCACGATTCTTTAACCATGGCAACATTCTCACTCTCTCCTCACCACTTCCACAGGAACTGTGGTTAGTATTGCTTGTGTTATTGTTTGAC
>JAZGTI010016769.1:0-12585 GCA_036877585.1 Botia kubotai
TATAACAGAAATATTTTCAATTTATCTTAACTTTTTCAGGAACTGTTACTTATATTTTCTAATATAACCCAACACTATGTTGAACTGGAAATGTGAAATATGTTGAATTCCGATGTACTACATAAATAATATTTTAAAAATATCTATTTATTTATCTATATTATCGATAAATGCCATAAAGAAAATGTTCTCTCAGAGTTTAATGAAGCAAACTGACAAAGTCTGTATCTTTCCCTACTGTGCTGCTGCGTTAGCCATGTGTTTGTTTCTCCAGGAATTATAAGCCAGATAATCTTTCCTTACAATGAGTACATTGCTAACATAGTTTCTGTGAACTTGTCCATTGCCCACAAGCCAGATCAGTTTACACACGGAGCAGTAATGATTCTTCAGTAATGTCACAATCTGTTGAGTTTTATTACGCTGTCATCGCTTGAAGGAACATCTTGCCAAGCCTAAACAACAAGCAAACGAGATCTAATACAGCAGAGCGCAGAGAAATGACGCATTACGCTTTTCTATATATTATTGACACGACTCAGACTTTTGACTATTTTAGACTTTAGATTTCTTTAGCTAATTCATGTTACTCTCGTAAGTGATTAGGGTCAACATATAACAGTGTGTCTTCTCAGTTACCATTGTCTGTATAGAAAGGATACTTAATAGGCATTCATGATAAAGTGTCTTAGATGAACTGAGTTCACAAACAGAAATAAAACAGTAGTGTGCTATTTCTTTGTGTCGTTTTTCTGGTCTGCCTCATTGGTTGCATGTCATTTACTTTCACAATCATTTTTGAACTCTCACAAGAATATTGGGTCGTAATTGTTCACGTCACTGTGCATTTACACAAATAGGCACAAAGTAATTTTTTGGTATACATACTGTATACATTCGACTGCTGTTTTAGTAACGCTCAATTTGCAAAAACAGACGCAAATTATTTGTGTAGATATGTATTATTAGACTACTGTTGTCTAAATAATTAAAACTTATCGCTTAATATGACTTAATTATCACGACTACAGGCTGCAGACAGTAATTATTAAGGAAATCTCAGTCAGAAATGTGCGTTTTAATCCACCATTGGCACGTCTCCACGGTTTGCAGTGTAACGTAAACTAAAGCACGACGTTTGTATTTGATCTTTACAGTATTTCTGTTCTTTTTATCTTTATTTTTCATTTGAACGCAAACATTGACATGATTAAGAGGACGTCCAAATAGATACATTTAAAAAGAACAAGGCTTACAGAACGTGAATGAAATAATAAATAAAAATGATAATAACGTTCATTTTAAACAAACTAAAGCAGCAGCGCTCAATGAAATTACTGGTGACGGACCGGTGCTAACACAACATTGGGTAGACTCGGGTTTTGGTGTAGCACACCTCAACCGCATCACGTCAAGTTTGTAGAAAGGGGCGGTACCGTTGTGTTACACCGCAAACGAGAGTCGACCTGGCGAACCGGAGGATGGAGGAGCGGGCGAACCGTGGCAGATGTCCAACAGCTGGATATAGATATAATGATATAATGTTTTAACATCAGGGCTGTTTCGGCGAGGGTGAACCTGACGTTTTTTGGCCACTTTTGGTGCTCAGATAGAAAGATGGCGCCGTCGGGTTCTCGCAGCGTTGCGTGCTGGAGAGTTTTATACTGGATCCCAGTGCTGTTCATCTGTGTGATCGTGGCATGGTCTTACTACGCGTATGTAGTGCAGCTCTGCATAGGTAAGTATGCTGGATCCAGCCGAGACAGCTGTCTGTGGGTGCAAGTGGGACAGAACAAATAACACCTGGCCTCGACCGTATGTGTTACTACAGCAATATTTACAGATATTATAGAGCATTATTGCCTTATTATAGCCTTAGACTGTGTGAATGTAGTAATGATAATCATAATAATGATAAAACATAATACAGAGTTTAGTAGGGTTGAGGTTATTAGGTATTGAAAGTGTCTAATCTAAGAGTCAAAAAACAACTAGTGTATAAAATATTTAATCTCTCTTACTCTCTCTCTTATTATATTTGCATGTGTTCATAAGTGTGTTTATGTCTGCCTGTAATATAATTAGTATTTCTTCATCCTAGCTTTTAAAATGCTAAACATGTAATACCGTGTAGCGCTAATTTGGCATCGCTCTGTAAGTCCTCACACGTTATAGTAACGCTTGCTATAAGTCCCTGCTGTTGTTGTACATAGGCTGTCACCTTTGTAACAGATACAGTGAAATAGCTTTATTTAGTATTGTATGGTTTGTTTAGACTGTGACTTTTAATGCGTGTGCAACAAGCATCGGTTTGTATTCATCGAGACTTAAAAACATCTAACATTCACTGCTTTGATTGTATCTGCAATCATGTAGCCATAAAGTCTGGTATAAAGAGGCTTTATTGTTCCTTTGGTGATCATGAGGATACCCTCGTGTTTGTTTGAGCTCCATTTATAGAATCCAATGACACTCAAGTGTTTGTACATAAAAACAGCTGCTTGGTGAGACCACACTCCTAACTGCTGATGCTGCTGGCAGTTTATACCAGTTTATACTGAACCGCAGTCAGTGGGTCTTTATAGGCACCCCCACCAACACACACACACACACACACACACTGCTTTGTACATAAAATCATCTGCAGGCGAAAGCACTTGGCTACAGTGTGACAGAACGAAAACCATAAAGGTCCTTCCCAGTTATCAGAGAACATTCTCAGATTGTTGGCTAACGTTCTCTAGAAATTCTCTTATAATGATCAAAAAAACGTTTTTGCAGTAACTAGAACTGTTTATAAAGTTTTATATATAGCAAAACCATTATTCTTAAGTTGTTAGCGGAACATTTAAAAAAGTTACAGAATTAAAAAAAACTATTAACAATATAACCAAGAAATAACGTAAATACAATGTTTAAAAAAGCACTGTTCAATGTACAATGTTCAAAATAAAATGTTTAATGTGCTTGTTACTTAACGGAAACCTTAGGAAAACGTTCTTACAACCTTAAACAGTAAGCTGGGATGCTGGCTCATTGCAACGTGCATTTGAAAATAACTGTCAGGACAGTTATCTATAATGCTGTTGTTGCATCTCTGCAGGCTTTACAGTCATGCTAATGGAGGCTTATATCAATAATAAGCCTTCAACCAACCTGTGGTGTACAGCTGAGACAAAGGTTGTTATGAATGTTATGTCTGCTGATCCTTATGTCTCAAAGCTAATCTCACTGCCAGGCTGTCAAACTCGACCTCGCCAATCTGTGTCTGACCTATTTGTACTCTACTGTAATATCACATGCACTGCATGTTGAGTTCAGCAGCGACCACATTCGGCATTTCTTAGACAGCAGCACTGAATTTCACACCATAAGGAAAAGAAACGGTCAAATTTCTGAAATTTTAAATAGTAATTCTTATCGCATGTCAACAGTTTTGGTTGCTCTAAATGAGAGGGTTGTGTTGATGATGTGATGTTATGATCACAACAGGCCTGTTATATAATGTGATATGCCAGGTGTATTTATGCTTTCTCAGCTAACAATTTAGGGTTGTAGGAATCTTTACCTAAAGCTTCCATTAGAAACAAAAACATTAAAAATTGTCCAGTTTTTAAATGTTGTATTAACATTATTGCTTGGTTATAAAAGCATTATTCAAAATTTAAATTCTGTAACATTTTTTCCACCAGCAACTTAAGAATATAATTTTGATGTATACAATATAATGTTAAAAACGTTCTGTTAACGTTACCACAAGAACGTTTTAGATACCTGAGAGAACATTTTTAAGAAAGTTAACCAACGTTCTGAGAATGTTCCCTGTTAGCTGGATGTACACCAATTGCAGAAAAGTCTGACATACACTGTAAAAGAAAAATAAAAGAAAAAAATCATAAAACAAAAAGCCTCATGGGTGCCATCTTTGATGGATTTGAAGGATTTTACCGCATGTTCCTGTGTGCTAGTGGTCATATCTCAAACCTTGTCACCACAACGTTGTCTGTTTGAAAAAGCACCAGTTGCAGAGAAGCATGTACAGGCTGGTGAATTTGGGCAGTTGATCAAAAGTCCCCCTGCAGTGAGTTCCAGCAGCAGCTATCAGAGCAACTGCGCTGAGAACCATCTGCTACTCGCTGACCTTCTATGAAATGCACAAGGAGTTACTGAACTACTGTTATTCTGAAATAATAGGCTTTCAGAATTCAAATGATCCAGCATGACCAACGTTGTTTTCTCTGTTCCTCTGCAGAAACTATAGACAACATGGGAGAGAAAAGTAAGCTGACGTTTTTCTGCAGTCTCCTTACAATATTATATATATATTATATGTCCATCACTAATAAAGGACAAATGTTGTTATGATGCCTGTGTGTTAATGAAACACAATCTTTCTCTTGTATTACAGTAGTTTACCTCCTGGCATATCATGTGCTTTTCATCATGTTTGTGTGGTCATACTGGCAAACCATCTTCACCAAACCCATGAACCCACTTATTGAGGTGAGCATAGCTTATTCTGTTATTCTGTACCTTATTCTGTACTGTCTGGTTATTTCATAATAAAAAACAGAGTCATGCTACATATAATTTTTCAGATGCTCAGCAGTGTCCAGATAATGAAAAAGCACCAAACCAACCTCTAAATAATAAGCCATGACACATGTTATTTCAGCGTGACGCGAGGTGTTAGCTCGCAATGAGTATGTTTTGTCAGCTGGCAGCGTTTACTGTGTAATATTTGTAAATATATGGTCTAACACTCATTAAGGCAAGTTGTTGGTTATGCTTACTGAAGAACCAGCATGTTGGGTTGTAAATTGCATGTGATCTTCAGCGTAACTATAGCGTCTCACCGCATGCGGGTATTATTTCAAGCAGAGAAAATGAGAAACAAACTGTAATAGAGAAACCACATACGGCTCAGACTGGCAGTCAGCCGTGCAGCTCTCGAATGTCTGATGTCTGCGCTGTTCTGGGTGCAGCTTAGAAACATCAAAATGTTTTGGGTTTTCTCTGTTCCTCTCAGTTCCACCTGTCACATCCTGACAAAGAACTATTGGAGCGTGACGATCGCAGAGAATCTCGGCAAGAGATCCTGAGGAGAATCGCTAAGGATTTGCCCATTTATACGCGCACAATGTCTGGAGGTGGGCACATGCAAACGTTGGCACAGCCTTATCATGCAGCCTTATCAACATTAGCAGGCCAAGTCAATAAGTACCAAGCTGACAATTTTAGGTTGTAAGAACATTTCCTCAATGTTTCCATTAGATAATAAAAATGTTTTAAATGTCCTTCAAACGTCCAGGTTTTAAGACACTGTGTTAGAGGTAATTACTCAGTTATAAGAACATTCAAACGTCTTTAGTTCCGTGTTTTTAAAATGTTCCACTAACACTTTAAGAATAACATTTTTTAAATGATATATAACGTTAAAAAACTCTACTGACGTTACTGCAGGAACCTCAAGATAACGTTTAGAAAACATTAGCCAACGTCAGCCAAACCCACTCAGCCAGGAATGAGGCTTCATACAACTATTGGCCACAGACAAGTACATGTGTTTCTCAATCTGTGCTTTTCAGTCAGTCAGTCAGTCAGTTCTGAGTGAATGTTATTGATCTGTATTTTAACAAGCTGTCTCCATACAGCCGTCCGTTACTGTGATCACTGCCAGCTGTTGAAGCCTGATCGATGTCATCACTGCTCCGCCTGTGATAAGTACGACTGTGCGGGCACAACACACATATATTAGATTGTTCAGCTGTTACATCTCAGCAGCTTCTCTCTCTGCTGTCTCACAGGTGCATTTTAAAGATGGATCACCATTGTCCCTGGTATGTACCAGCTCAGTGAATTACAGGAAAAGCAAGAGTGAAGCGATTTTGTACTGCAACAAAGTCCTTCATTTTGCCTCAGTGTTAATTGCAATCCTTCAGCATAATTACAAGCTGCACTGTGAAAATGTCTTCTCCAGATCTTTGAAAAGCTTCATTGTGGCGTTATCATCTAAATGACGTGGTTTACAAGTCAAATAACGAAATACTTTAAATCAGCCTGACTATGTAGAGTTAAACAGAAATACTGTAAATGTTTAACAACTGTGTAACAGTCGCACTTTTGTTTCATGATTTAATTTGTTATTTGTGTGCGTCGTGCAGCACATTGTGCAATTGTATAAAAATAAACATCAACGTCTAGATTTATGGAGCCTAATATGTGCGTTTAATCTCCTGTGACAGGGTGAACAATTGCGTCGGCTTCTCCAACTACAAGTTTTTTATGCTGTTTCTGGCATATTCTCTGTTGTATTGCCTCTTTGTCACTGCCACAGACCTGCGGTACTTCATTCAGTTCTGGACTGTGAGTATAAAATATTCATTTCTCAGGCTTATATTTGGAAACAGTGATAATTTGACTGTGCGGATTGGCTGTCTCTAATTAACACCCAGAGTTACGGCGTATGACGGTTTTAAGTCTTGTTTTTCATCACCAGTGTGCTTTTATTTTGAAAGGTTGATGGTAAAACGCATCAGCGTCTTATGGAATATTTGGTAGGACATTAATGATCTGCATTAATTTACCCATATATTCCTTTTTATATAGCTTTAATAGTTTGCCTTAGTCCAGCATATTAGAGTTTTTAATTCCATTTATTTCCAATAGATTAGCAAATGTAGGTGTACCCAGCTAACAGGGAACGTCCTCAGAATGTTGGCTAACGTTCTCTAAATGTTTTCTCAAAGTTCTCAAGAACGTTCTTGCAGTGATGTTAGTAGAGCTTCTTTAAAGTTATATATCTTATATCAAAAACATTGTTAAGTTGTTAGTGTAACGTTTTAAAACGTTACAGATTAAAAATGTTTAAATAATGTTCTTATAGCCAAGCAAAAAATGATTAAAAACTGGAAAATTGTGACTGTTTCTAGAACATTAAAAATATTTTACATAAAAATATGTTCTTACAACCTCAAAATGTTTGCTAGGTATTGTGTTCTGCAAAGCCTGCATTATTGTCCTGCTTGTGTTTTATTAACCATGCTTCCCATGTGCTCACAACTGAATTCCCACAGAACGGGCTGCCCGACACCCAAGCCAAGTTCCACATTATGTTCCTGTTTTTCGCTGCCTCCACGTTCTCAGTGAGCCTGGCGTTTTTGTTTGCTTACCATTGCTGGCTTGTCTGCAAGAACCGGTCCACTTTGGGTGAGTGGGCTGTGCTTGGACACAGGCTCATCAATACAGTGTATGTTATGTGTATCATCTGTCCACACTGCCTGATCGAATCAGACTCATCCGTCCAGAGATTCAGATCTGGAGCAGGTGGTGTTTAGTATTGTCTGTGCTTGTGCTTCCTGCCCTCTGTGGCAGATCCTCAGGGGACGATGTCACTGTGCCAACGTTCAGTCTTCTAACAAAGCAAGCGTGTTAATAAGACGCATAATTGTCAGTGTTAAAAATTCATCTGAGCATTATGCAAGCCCTGATAAGTTTCTATGGTAATATTAATACATCTCAAAATCTTGAGACGTCGTGTGTTTGATTGTGGTTTTTATTTCTCTTCTAACATCTGTTCTGTCAGAGGCTTTCCGAGCACCCGCATTCCAGCATGGACCAGACAAGAATGGCTTCAGTTTGGGAATAAACAAGAACTTTCGACAAGTGTTTGGAGATGACAAGAAATACTGGCTGTTACCTGTTTTTTCAAGGTAATGGGCAAAATAGTGTTCAGTACACCTGGAAACATTTGTGTCAGGGTACTGTCATTCCCTCTGTATTATATGGTGTGTTGTTGCAGTCAGGGTGATGGATGTTCGTTCCCCACATGTCTGGTGAACCCAGATCCCGAACAGCCATCCTTATCCCCAGGACATAACCCTACAATCAAAAGGTACACAGCTCATATAACTGATTCATTTAGGTTACAATAAAAGCAGTTAAGCTGGGATTGGAAAAGTCATTTTAAAGTCCGCATGAACCGAAAGTTGCCACCGACAACAGTGTTCTGATGTAATTCAAAGTGAAATGGAAAAATTGTGGGTGTGGTTTGTTTTTTCCACTGGGAATTGATTGGCTTTAGAAAAGTAGGCTGTTCCCCCCTTGCTACAGACTACTGTTGGAGGGGAGTGGTTAACTGCTCTGGCTCCGCCCAAGCTGTCAGACTGACATCATCAGAGAAGGTCTGCCATTCCAGAGCAGAAGTACATTTTCAGATTTTGATTAAAGGTTACAAGGGCACACAAACTTTTAAAAAATAATGATGTGTGTGGATAAATCATTTATAATAAACACGGCAATATTCCATAGAAAAATAAAAATATTTGGATTTCACAGTGACTTAACACTTACACGCTTTACTTTTAAATAATAGGCAGAACTCTATTTAAATATAATTATTTAAATAATATGTCTCCATGTTGTTTTCATCTCTTAGTGCTGGAGAATCTCATCAGTTTCCTCCCAGAACTCTGAGAGAGTCTCAGAACCAGCTGCTCAACAACGGACAGTCAGAGGATAGGGACAAGCGAGGTGAGAGGGCCACATCTGATGCAGAACACTCAGAGAGTGACTCAGAGCTGTGGTACAGTGGTTAGTGCATGTACTTATGGGGAAGCAGGTTCAAATCTTGAACCCGTTTCCCATCTGCTTTCCTGTGTGGTCTTGTCTGGCAATATCATAAGCAAACCTGAAGGAAATACCAGTGCTTGCTCAGCACTGTGTAAAAGATTCTGATAAGCTTATGTGTTAGATGTTGGTTTTATCAGTGCTGTTGTCAAGACAACTCTTGATTGTCTTAACAGGTACAAGCAACCCAGCCTTGACTATTGAGAAGGAAACTTAAAACAGTCGAAAGCTGACCAGTTGGATAAAAATGGTTTGTTAGTTTTGTGGATATATTACACAAATGGCTTACTATGTTTATTATATATTTATTATGTTTAATATTTGTTTAATAATGTTTCTTTTTTTATATTTAAAATACGTTTCAACATTATTGAAACATTTTTAAAATATAAGTATCAGATACACACGGTAATGGTATTATTATGGTATCTATAAAAAAAATGTTATCAGTTCAATGATAACAGGTGCAACAGCACCACCTACTGTATTGGAGTGTCAACCAGATGCTAGTGCTGATTTATTTACAATATTATCATGTGTAGAATTAACACAATATCCATAATCATGGTTATTAATATCACAGTTATTGTCAATACCGGTTTATTGTGATATACCTAATTCTCATCCCTGTTTGAATCTTGAATCTTTGAATCTGTTTATGATAAATGCTTATCCTGAATGAATCCTCACTGTTTCTGCAGGGGTTTTGTGCTGGTGACGTCTGCTGTCAAAGATCCAGTGAAGAAATCTCACAACATGTGTAAGCCTCACAGATCACTGGCCATTCACTGTCTACTTAATGAATTGTGAACTTTCACAGGAGCTGACTGTACAGGGTCATGGTGTGTGTGGGGCCACTGAGTCTTCCTTGTACACTGTTGGCTATCTTAAAMATGTGCCTAAACATACCTACAGGAGTGGCTGAACATTCAGTGAATAGACCTGCAAGACACACACGTCAACAATGTAGATGTTTGTAGGGTAACTGGCTTGAATATAGCTTGCGTGTAGGCGGTGCTAAAGATGACATTTTTGTTAGTCTGGGAAATGTGATCATTTATGCATGCCGTGTGATGGTAGTTATTTGTCATATTTGAAATGTAAAAACTGAAAAGCCCAAGAACTTACACACTGCACTGCAACACAGATTTACAGTTTCCGGTTCTCGCGTTATTGAAAAGTAGCTGTGTCTTTGATGAACCTATTTTTTATCTACAGATACATCTATATCATTTATATATGTCATGACAGTAATCTTTTCTGTTTAAACGTTCAGTCTTGAGTATCGCGTCCGTCACCCATATGTCCGGATTTCACACAACAACAAAGTTATTTATGTAGCAAATATTTTAGTGGTTTCACAATGCAAATTAACGTCATTATAATGTCTTCCTAGTTTCAAGGAGGAAATATTACATATTAGTTGCGCTACAGGAACAGTGTTAGCACTGGACTTTAAAAATGAAGTTTTCACTTGAAACGCACATGGAACACAAACATTGTATCTGCACTTTACAGAAGCAGTACACTATTTTAATCAAGTATGCTACGTTCATGTTTAGTGTTAACTCGTCAATATACGTTAATTGCTAAACTGCAGTTGCAATGTAAACATTTTGTTATCAACTGTCAGTATATCAGATTATTTTTAGCATTTTACACATAACCCTGTCTGCACAATTAATGCAAAACTCAAAGATGTGGTTTTTAATTATCACATCGGAGTTATCTAAGGGCTCTATCTAAACAGACTGACTACCATATTTCTTATCTTGTTCCAGTTAATGCATGAAAATGAAATGTACTTGATCGTACCAGCTAGCGTGACCTTCATTTTGAAAAGTTGTGCTGTGTTGTTGTTCGTTTTGTGGCTTGTATGAAAATGTGTCGTAAAGGATTTCCGCTGCTTATTATGTCCTTCGTTTAACATACTACACCAAAAACTGTGATATAAGATTTTTACTTCTGGTCTGCTTTTGTGCATCTGGACCAATCGTAGATTGTAGATGCTGCATCTTTTCAGAGTATGTGAACTTCTGCTGGCTGTTTACGTTGGTAGCTTTGGTATCTGTTTTATGTAGTCATATCCGTAAGATTAGGCTATTGAATGATATGCTTGGATGAACGTTATTGATCTGTGAGCAGAAATAAACTGATATTTTAGTAAACGCTTCAGAGTTGTTTTGGTATCGTTTCAAAATGTCATTTTAAAGAATGGTGAACTCCAACCTTAATACAGCAAAGTCTAAACAGACTTTGAGTATGTTAAAAAAATCAAAGGCTTTTATTTCCAAATGCTCTAAAAACAGTCACTTTTTATATTGCATAATATCAACTGTGGATACTGTACACAGTACGATGATAGACAAAAGGGTGGGAGGGGTTAAGAGCTCAGATTAGTTAACACAGCATTTATTCAAACATCAGTCAGTACATGCAGCAGATCTAGGCAACACAGAATTGTAAAGCAATACAATACGAAAAAGGAAAGAAAAACCCAAACCGCACAAAATGTGCACCATTCAAAAACCAGCACTACAAGTAAAACTAATTCCACTGATACCGAGTACTTAAGTTGGCTAAGATTTATTAAGAGGCATTATTTCTTAAATGAATAAAAGGCTTTGAACCTTCTCAAGTTCTAAAACACTACAAAACCTTTAAATCTCTTTTAAAATGAAAACGACCATCTGGATACAGAAGTATGAGGTGACCTCAGTTCACTTACATAGTGGCAGTAACATCATCACTCTTAATTTACTTGTGTGGTAAAATCGGTGCAAACCCAACATAAGGGGTAAAATCCGTGCGAGGCTTCGCTTTACAATTAAGTGCCTGTATTTACCTGTGTGTCCGTGAGGTCCTTCATCTGTCTAAATCTATTGCAAACTGTGAACAATCCGTACTCATCTGATCAGGGAACGACAGCTCTTGTAGATGGTCTGGTGTACTTAGTTTTGCCATGCAACACTACGCAAGAGAAACAAACGTAATAAATTAACGATAAAAAAAGAACGTAAAATGTAGCTTAATATGAAGGCCGAGCTGTGGAGGGGGGGGGGAACTAAAACACCAAATGGTTCCTCTTTTGTAACCATAAAAGACGAACGTTGTGTGAAAACAATGAACCCAGAGAAGGCAACAAAGGGAAGAAGCTTTTCTTCTGTTGAACGGGAGATTTAAAGTGCAAATTCCTAGCGAACATCTCGAGGAGAAAACAACTAAAACCCATGTTTTAAGCCCTGTAGATGAGGTTCTTTACGGTGAGGGATTCCTGTCATGACTGCTGCTTGTTGGCCTCCTCCTCATAGGCGTTTCCTGTGCCGTTCTGGACGTAGGATGAGCCCGAGCCCAGTCCATACAAGTGACCACAGTACTTAGCGTCATCAATGTGGTCCTCAAAAAACATCTGCAACCAGGGGAACGTAACACAACATAAGGACGAGTACAACGCAGAAGCTCAATATAATGAAGTCGGTTTCTGCCTGTACATTCCATCAAAGCATTTAGCCATGAAAGACTGCGTGTTACAGTTCATAAGCTCTGTATTTAAAGACCAATAGACTAATAAAGGCTCAAATGGCAGTATAGTTAAATGTCAGTTCTGCACCACTAGCATCACCAAAAAGAATGATGAAAATAATGACTGTTTCAGTCAGGTTTCTCTAAATTTTGTCTTGCCTGCCATTGGTCAGATAAACGGACAGCGCCGCCCCAAACTCACGCCATTGCCTGAGCCACTGTTGGGGGTGGGCTGCCTGAACAGTACTGGACTGTGTTTCTCAAAAGCATTCTAATCCTAAGTATATCATAGCACCAATTTGCACCACTGGTCTCTACGATCAACTTAGGCTCACGATGCTATAGAGCAGGGGTTCTCAAACTATCTGGAGATAGGGACCCCTCATAGGGCAGAAAAAATTCCAAGGACCCCCTCATAACCGCAACACAAATGTA
>JAZGTI010016770.1:0-12584 GCA_036877585.1 Botia kubotai
CTAATAATCACTACTAATAATCACTTTAACAGAGTTTTCTGTGGTTCTTAATGAAGAGAGTGTGACCTGTACTCAGCTTTAAAACCGTGGGGAGTGCACAGGAGACGAGAGAGGAGTGAGGAAACACTTCACAAGAGATGAGAGACAGAACATGTGTTAATAGACCTCCCTCAGCCCCCCCACACACCCCCAAACGTTCCCTCGCTTCCAGATAAGAGGGCAGAACTCTCTCTCTCTCTCCGGTCATTTCAGTTACCGCTCTGGAGGAGACGTCGTCCTGCTCTGTTTACTTTTCTCTCGTGTTAAGAGTCTGCAGATTGGGGGACTTATTGAGACGGACCGTCTCCGTTTAGCTCTAGTATTCTTTCATTCCTTCCTTATCTGTCTGTGAAAGTGGGGTGTGCTGACTCATGGGTCAGCTCATCTGCTTAGCTCTGTAGGCAGCTCAGGGGAGAGTGCTGAAGAAACCACACTTTGTTGGTGGACCACAAGAACTTCTGCATCAGAAGCGGTTCACCGGCGAACGCTGAGAAGAGGAAACCGTGTTTTTCCAACGACATCAAACATCATGTTTTCTTCTATTAACAGAGTGTGAACTTCCTGTGACTGCAGGTGGTCTTTCTAAAGCCAGCACACTTTCTTCAGACCGCCATGAGGCTGACCACGAGCGGCTGGCACTTGGCCCTTCTCCTGCTGCTGCTGCTGGCCACAACGGGGCCGGTGAGCTCTGGAAACGGTAACGGGCAGAGGCGCGGTGGAAACGAGAGGAGGAGAAAGATTCATCGTGTGCAGAGCGGCCACTGCAGCTACACCTTCATCCTGCCGGAGGTGGAGAGCTGTCAGGGCGGAGCGGACCACATGAGCGGGACCAACGGGGTGCAGAGAGACGCCCCGCCGGGCGAGAGCGAGTGGTCTGCCCAGAAGCTCCAGCATCTGGAGATGGCCATGGAAAATAACACGCAGTGGTTGCAGAAGGTGAGAATGACATCATAATGGGATACAGGTGAACACCAGCATCAGAATGGCTTTAGAAGCCAACAGTGATTGTAATTACGAGTTAAATGCTGCCAAAATGTGGTAATCAGACTCAAGATTATCTTTAAGCTCTGTATTTCTAAGTTGGGGTCATGCCATATACAGAATCATGCTGGTAGCTAATTAATACGGTCGTAGTGAAGTTTTAATGGTTAATGTTTGCTGTACAGCTTATTCTGTAGATGAAAAATGTGTCGACGGTTGATAAAACCAGTGACAAAGCTTGCCAAGATATATTCATTTAGTCGGTTTTGTGATGCAAAACCACATTTCCCAGCATTCTTTGTGGCAGCACAAAATGCTAACATACAGGATAGCGCGTCGATTACAAAGCTAATGCACATGCTTTGTTCTTCATTGTGTTACAGTTTTATCATTAGGACTTAAAAGCTCATAAGTAGAAGCTTTTCAGAACAACTTCAAAGCAGCTAAAATTGAATCAATGCATTGTGATCTGACAATGAACTCTAAATGAATGTGCAATGAAACTGAATAAGCACGTTATAATAATACTCAATGCATTCAACAACCATTTCTTCTGCCTGTAATGAATGCAGAACATTTACAGAGTTAAATAACCTTACAATTGCATTTGTGCCTTTGGCGTAATAAAAATGACATGTTTTTAAATGAATATGAATGTTGACAGCCAAATAACCAGATTTACGAGTGGGTTCGAAAACCAGCTGTATAATTTATAAAATTATATTGGACAGAAGAATTTGAGCCCTCTAAAACTTAATGCTGTATTGCTTCCAAAACACAGCTTCTAGAAAGCCAACTCACTCATCTGACACAGTCCAAGATCTCTGTTTGGAACGGTCTTCTGTGATTTCTGCTAAATGAACTCTAACTTGCAATTTTAAACAACAGTGATTAAGCCCGGTTTCAAACATCAAAGTGAGCTTGTTCAGATATGAATAAAGAGATGAAACAATCTTTTTGGCTGTAATTCAACAGTGGATGTGTCACAATAAAATCAAGAGTTAACTTACATATTTTATCTCCACCAATGACTGCTGAGTGATGAAGTAGAGTGAAAGTTTGCTCTGTGTGTGTGTGTGCGTGTGTGTGTGTGTACGTGTGTGCACCACCCAAGTTGACAATCAACACCACACAAAGGAGGCCGACTTCACCTCCACAGGAAGGAGATGTGACCTTTGACTCATTTAAGAAGAGGGCAGACTGTGATAAGACTCGTTTTAATTACAAACACCCGCTGCTTGCATTCATGACATTGTAAGATATTACTGAAGATATTCCTGAAGATATTCCTGAAGATATTCCTGAAGGAATGAAAGCAACATCAGTCTGGGATCAAAAAAAAACTGATGCTCACAGCTGAAGTCACTAATGATGCAAATGTACAGAGCACAAACTCTAAACTACAGTTGTTCATTCACGTACAATAGGACCAAAAGTGTGAGACCACATGAATATTATGGGATTTTTCTTTCATATTTACTTTGTATTAAGTATTGAAAAATACTTTAGGATTTAAAAGAATCTAATACAAAGTGATAGAGTAACCTAGTTTTGTGATTCTGCACTGGGCATTTCTACCCCATAATGGGATGTAAACAAATTCGTAACGTTTAAATTGAACAATGTACACAATTTATTATGCTGATAATATCATTTGTAATAAAACATCATTTTCAGCATTTTCACCAGTGGTCTCACACTGTATACGTGCTGCATGTACTGAATGGAATTGTGGGTATTCTGGAAGCTTCTGAAAGGTCTTTGAGGTTCTGCTGCATGTGCTGCTCTGACTCTATAATTGTTCCGAGTGTTTATAGACGAGGAGTGTTTCGTTTACTGGTAAATGACTGTAACTAAAAGGATATGCTCCTCTGCTCTGCTTCTGCTACTCACCCTTTACCTGATAACTGCATTCACAAGCTATGACTCCACTGGGGGGACTGGAGATGTATATGGAGCCATTTGAAGTCTTTGCTTATTTTTGTGTAATGGTCATGGACCAAAGATCTTTCTGGAAAAGGAGTTCTTCAAAGGCCGGGGGATTAGTGATTGCACGTTTCATTAAGAACCGCCCGAGATATGGCAAAGCCCCAGAGTTCCTTGAGTAGAAGCTGTACTGGATGACCAAAAACGTCAAGAAACGAGCCCTCGCGACCTTTCAGCTTAATGCTCGGATTGGTAAAGAAAAACACGCCGGAGCGGAGAGAAAAGCAGCAGTTGTTACTATGTAAAGCTGAGAGAAACATGTACACACTGTTCAGCCATTTTCTAAACCTTCAACGCTAGTTTAGGTTTCCATCTAAAACTATTACATAGAAGTAGATTCTCTTAGAAACGCTGCAAGCTTGTGGGTTTCTATATGTATATCCAGATGGTTGCTAGGGTGATCAGGGTGGTTGCTAGGTGGTGTCTTTAAATAACCCATCCCTAAGTTTCTGCAATATACTCGTCCCCATGGCTCGAGTCTTATGAGAAGTCTATGGGATTTTTGAGCCCGTTTACCCATGAGACAAACAATCTTCAATCTGATTGGCCAGATAAAGTAACAGCACATCTCTTCTCGATACACGCATGACTTGATGCATCACTGCTGCCAGTGGCACAGTGCAGGGTGAGTTGTGCACTAAAGTTTAATACTTACGGTCACGGGTTTACAGCAAATAGACCAAATTAAAACAATAATAATAATAATAATACTGCTGCTTGCCTCAGCAACAGTAATTATTAACAAAACAGCAGGAAGTCAACGGTCAGCATGTCTTACAATTGAAACAAGACCTGCAATTTCATAATGACTGCACATTCATCACTCATGCAATCAGAGCTCGCTGTGCAAACAACGTTTAGAGCAGAACATTCCCTAAACGTTTTCTAAACAGCTTGAGCAAAGGTAACTCAATTATCATAAAAGAGCCACTTTGAAATGAAAGAACGAGAGAAAACAAATAAATTCTCAGCGTGTGACTGGGTTAAATACGCGCTGTTTCTCCTAATGCAACACTGCATTAACGAGTCTCTTGCGTCTCAGTTAATAGTTTCTTTCTCTCGTCTGTTATGCATTTCATTCCTCTTTGGAGGATTGAGAGAGAAAGATGGATGGAAGGATCGCTGGAGGAGAAGCCCGCTGACTTTACCATGTCTCAGCTCTGTCTTTAAAGAGCCTGTAAAATGTGCCGATCATGAGGTTTCACTGGGACTCCAGGCTGTTGATTGCTCTCTCTATCAGCATGCGAATCTGAGGCGTGCACATCAAACGCTCACTCAGCGCAGCCACATGTTCCTGTGAAGAATGTTCTCTCACAGCTCAAAATAAAAGTCACAACCTTGTGGGAAACATACAAATATGTTGGGGAAGCCTGAGAACGGGAGAAAAGTTCAGTCAGAGCCATCGAAACTGTTTCTAGATGCTCAAGATCTGATTATGTTGATGAAACACATTGTAAACACAACTGTGTGACACAACTTTTGGTCCAGAGTGAATTAAATGTCTGTTTTGATTTGTTCACTTGAATTTGCCTTTAACATTCAATGAACCGTTTGGACAGAATTAATAAATTCTTCAAATCAAATCAAGAGAATTCATTCTGTGATGTCAGATGTTGAAGATCTGCTGGATCTCTGTCCATTGTCACAGCAATGAGTTTAAACAAGAGTAAACATATTCTAACACAAATAATAACAACAACAACAGTAACAAAGTAGCTCAAATCAAAGTTTGAGTCATTATTTACCACATGTGCTGCTTTTGGAACTTGACAGGCCCCGCCCCCTTCACTTTCATCCTATGGAAAAGAGTAGCCAAAATATTCTAAAAAACATCCCATTTGTGATCCACAGAAGAAAGAGTCACCAGTGACAGATCTGTCGTTTCTGTTCCTCTTTGAACAGAATGTTTTGTGTCTGCGGTCGAGTGGCACAGCAAGACTGACTGTGTCTCACTGATAACATGCACAACAGGAGTGATGTATGATGTATGAGTGTGCGCGTCACTTATATGTGCATGTCCACTATCTCCTGTGGCTTTATTTGTGTGTGCTGGTCTTTGTGTGTGTATATTTAGTTTGGCACTGATCACACCAGAAGGCTTTGTGTTGTTAAACAAATATTCTGCTGGTGTTTATCATTCTTGAGGAAGTGTCTTTGGGTTTGGGGAAGATCTGGACGTGGTCTTTGCTCATGCATCAGTCAACATTAGGAGATCTTCACTGGAGCCAGAACTCCTACAGAGCGACAAGAACCTCAGTGATAGTGATGAACTTTACACTTCATTCTGTCTGAGGCACTTTCTACTGAACTAACTCAGCTGCTATTCACATATTACTGAGAAGTTCTGACCCTGTTAGATAAAGTCACAGATACTTCAACTCAAACATTCAGAGTAAAATAAAGTGACAGATTCTGTATTGTGAGTAAATGCCAGGGCGCTGCTAAGATGTTTTGAGTAATTGTTAGCATGTGTTTACTGGTCAAAAGAGTCTTTATAATATACTACTGACCAAGTGTGTCTTAGGTCCTTTCTTTAAAGCAGGTCTGAAAACTTTTTCATTAGCCTAAAAAACAATTGTCAGCACACTTCTCGTTATACGGTTTGCGTAACACATCTGTAGCAAAACAACAGTGCTGGATGAGTTACGTGCTAAAGTACAATATTTAGGGTTCAAAGTTTGTTCCCTTCTGTAACTATGAGCAAAAATAACAGTTACACTTGCCTCTGGCCTACGTGACTGTGTCACAGGAAAATATTTAAGAGCATTTTCAAGTTTATATAAAAAAAGTATGTTACTTATTTGGAAATGCAACTTTGGTATTCTGATGAAATTTCAAAAAGCAAAGTAATTTGTTATTTCCTAAAGTGAATTTATGTTGCTGTGTGAGAACATGTACTTTGGGAAAATGTAGTTTTTACTTGTTTTTAAGACTCGTGTTTTAAGATTCAAAACATGGAGTTTGATCATGTTTGGTGTGGTGTTTTACATTCATTTGGTGTTTATAGTTTAAATTATTGTGTATCCCAAACAAATGTGTTCGTTTGGGAAAAATCTCGGAATATAAAACTCATGTCGAGTGTTTGTACAATTGAAAACACAAATGTTCTCAGTGGACTCTGAAGATTTAATTTGTCTTCTCTTTGAATGTTCTCTGGTTTTTATTGCTCCTTTGCACAGTATCTCTGCTTTAACCTGAAGAGATCTTTCACAAACAGAACCCTAATTTTTCAGACTATGATTCACTCGTTGGCCTGTCAATCATCTTAATTGATCATTATTACCTTCTTTTCTTTGGAGAGAAAGCAGCAGTTACTCTGTGTGCTTGATGAATGCAGTACTGCATTGATTCTGCTGTTTGTGAAAACTGACATTCATTTTGCTCACTGTAGTTTTTTTCCATTGGCGTTTAACTACATAATCACGGCATAATATAATTTTCAGGTCTAATCAGCTCGTAATCTGGACTTTGTCTCAGTAATGATTACGGAGCCGAGACAAGCGCAGGTTCAAGTAAGCATGGCCTGAGTTTAAAGACCTGGTTTTGTTTATTGCCCCCAGCCTGAGGTGTCCTGAGACATGTGGTCATGACTGCGTGAACTTATTCTCTGGATCTGCTGAACACATTCAGCAACACGCCAGTTTACAAATGTTCATGTGAGAGGTGATACTGCTGTGTACAGATGCTCACACTGGGAAAGAAAACACTGTGCTAATAAAACACTCTTCTGTATGACTGAGCATCCTCACACAGCCTGACTCAGCAACTCTGACTCAACCAATGGCGTGGGTTTTGGGTGGGACATTCTGTTTAATTGACCAATGGCAGGCGGAGGAGTTCAGGAAACCCGTCTGAAAACAGAGCTTGTTATTTTTGTGATTACAGCTGATAAGACTAGTGCCACAGAAAGTATGTTTCAGATGGACAATTCAGATGTACAGTGGGGTCCAAAAGTGTCTGATCACACTGAAAGGAAATTTAATTTTAACCTGACAAAGGATTTTTAAAAATGCTGGACAGAGATTATGCATCATATTTCACACTGAGCAAGTTATTATACAAATGTTCAATATTCATTGTACATCAGATCGTATTTCCCAGCTTCCATTGAGCTGATGATGTCATTAAAGAGAAAGGGGGCAAATACTATTCACACTAAACTTTTCATTAAAATGATGATGCTGACATCAATAATGAAATATGTCATCAGAAAAGAATGATAAACAGCTGTAATATCAAACTCCTGAACCCCACCGAACAGCATGTAGATGCAACACACTTAATGCAACATACTACTGAATACAAGTCTGATTCTAGCTTATTCTGACCTGTTCAAACAGATGAAAGTCTGTCTGTGCTTGAGGTTCCCGTAAGTCGTCATTTCAGCAAAAACTGATTCCAGACCAGTGGCTTCTTGGTCGCCCTTCGTTTGTGTTCCTCAGATTAGAGATGAATGATTAGAGTCTGAAGGTTTTCTGTTTGGTCTCATGAGACTCTGCGGTTTCTCTCACTTTGATCAAAGGCATTTTTGTAGGTAAACTCATAGTAACTGGTAGCAGTTATGTTTAGCCTCACAATCACGTGGTTTAAAACCACAGTAACTGTCTCTCTTCATTTCCCTCCACAAAAGCAATAAAACATTTTAATAAGAACAGCAACAGCTCAGGATAATAAATGTACATCCTGTTTTAAGGGCAAACACTGAGATCACAAGGAAATCTGCCCCAGTGTCCACTTGAAACTCCATTAGTGTTGCAACCCAGAGCCCAGATTCCAGTCCTGAACCATCTGTTGTGCTGAGTTACAGACAGACTACTTTTCTGTGAACGACTTTGGCATAAAATATCACTACAGCTTTTGCCAGAATGTTCAACGGCACATTACACAACTGCAATAATCCGTTATATGGAATAAAATTAATGCTTTTAAGAGACGCTACAGATGGGGCTCTTGGTTCCAATTATCTCATTTTGTCGTTTTCTCCAGATACATTCGGCAAATCTGTAGATGACTTTTTCATCACCTACACCGGATATTCTCAGTATCAGATTTTCAGATTCTTTAAACAGCATTTGGCCGTGAAAATGATTGGCTACTTGCGAATCAGTAAATGTTTCGGAGGGAGGGACATTCTCATTCTAGAGAACATTTGATTGGACCAGAGGAGTGAGTGCAGTATGAGTCAGCAATATTTTTGGAACGTAATACCAGAAGAGAGAGACTGTATAAATGTAAATGTCTGCTAAAGGTGAACTAGGAAGGAAACACTAACACAAATGTGGTCTAAGTTAACACACAGGGACTAAAACTCACACAAAACCAAATTCTTAATCTCAAGAGAAGACAGAAACTGCTGTGAATAAGCAGTACAAAGAACTAACAAAACAACAGAATTCAATTGCAATGTGTTTTCTACATGTTGCTGCAAATTTTCTCCATTTTCTGCCAAAAAGTTCACTTGCCTATAAAACTTGGTGAAAATGTTCCCCAGAAGTTTTTTTGTCTGTCTTTGCAAGTGCTATAAAACACAAAATCTATTTCTAATTATTTAATCTTAACTTTGTACAAAAAAATAAAAGCTTGTAAATGCCTCTTATGTTACCCAATCAGACTCCTGTCGTCTTGGGTGGATTGTCCGCAGCCCTGAGCGTTAGCCCACAGTTTGTTTGTTTATGTTAGCTCAGAGAGAGAGAGAGGAATCGGGGCTCTTTCTGCACAGCTGCACGCCCCGTCCGCCACAGGTCAACAGCCTCACTCTGATTGGTTGCAGCAAAGAAAACACGGTTGTCTTCAGAGAAGCAGTAACTTTTGATAATCATAACTGATGGCAGAGTCTAGCTCTATCAAATATAACCCAACCCTTCCACCTCCAAATAATTATCATCCAAGATTAGAAAAAAAAATGAACAAGCCGTTATAGTTTAAGTAAATCGTTCGACTTCTTTCGTCTACGCGACAAGAAACGTTTTGCAATGATTTCTCAAGTGAATTTCACAGTGAGATCTGCTGAGTCAGATGTCAGTTAATTGCTCACTTTAATGTGTGTGTGTGTGTCTTGTGTTGAATTGTGGGACCGTGATGATGTAAAGTCAGCTTTTAAACAAACAGAGATTTATTTGTTCAGTTGAACGTTTCGCTCACCAAATGAATGGAACACCCCTAAAGCCATCAAAACAAACAGAGATCTCATCAATAAACAGGGTCAAAAAACATTACAACAAACAACAATAACAACACATCCAGAGACGATACACACTCTCTCTGACAATAACAGAAACAATTGCAAAACCATTCTAAACATTAACTAATAACAAAAATTAACAATGAACTAACACTGCAATGCATCATGGGAAGTACGAAGCAGAAAAACGCCATCCAAAGGGAGGGGTGAAGAGGTCAGGTTGTAACTGGTCTCTGTGCCTCTATCATTGTTATAGCTGTGGTTTGGACTCTGCTATTCTTTCAGAGTCGTAACTGTTTTTAAAACTTTATTTTAGTAGTTATTGTTCTTGGTGTGAGTGGGTCTTTTGTGGTGTTTAATCATTGAAAGTTATTAAAAACTCTGAAATAATCTATTCTTTTAAAAGAGAAGGGATATTTGCATGTCTGGAATAGAAAATATCAGTGTTAGTTCGACTAAAACAAAAACCACAGTCATAGTAAGTAAATTGTTTTTACTGGACGTGAAGTTCCAGCAGAATAACCACAGGTAGCTTTGGGCACTTTCTCACTAACTCATTTGAAAGAATCCATCTATGGTTTCATCTCTCTGATCCCAACACAGTCTTTTGAAATATGAGTGACAAATATATGAGAGTCAAAGTGAAAAGTGTGCTATATTTCTTTAAAACAAATGCTACTTAGTTTGATTTTTTTAATAATGAAAAGACGTTCATGCATTTGTACATCTTGCTTATGCGTTTAAATTCTTTTGTGGACTACTGCACACTACACACTCATAGATAAAAATAAGTCTTTTCTGATAGACACAAGCTGGAAACACACTCAGAGCTGCATGGACCACTAAACTCACTATTTATGGCTGACATGTGCTTAACCTCCTCTGATTGCATTACCAGAAATTGTGACTTTATACAATAAAAGAGTAAAATACGACAAGATATGATATCTAATATCTCCCTGGTGACTCTTTTATTCTGGAGAGTATGGCGGATTGCTCTCTGCTCTAAAGAGCTACTTGGCAGGTCACATTTTCAGTGCTGTAAACTATAGCTCAACTCTGACAGGCAAATGGTATATTTGTATTGTATATATCTTTAAACACAGATCTGGATTTTGTATTTGTTTCCTGGCTTCACGGATGATTAAACCTTAACCAAAAAAGCCTGTAATCATAAATTTGGCCTACCACAGTGAATTCTCTACTGCTTATTATAAATATAATAAGAAAACACACACACACACAATCATGTCCTAACAGTAATTCTGATTTATTTCAGAACAGATAATAATGTGTGTTAGATGAAGACCTGTTCACTGCATACAGTCAGTATCCACATTTGAGAAATATATGTCGGTAGTCAGAGTCAGGCAGAAACAGGCAGGTGGAAAATGAATGTCCCTCTGTGGAAAGGGAGATATTTTGAGAAGAGAGAGAGAGAGTTGATTCAACAGCAGATTTTGTCCATCTGCTTTTCATTGAAAAGCGAGATGTGGGAGAGCTGGACTGTTGTTGGACGAACTCCCTGCAGGTCTGTCCCGGTTCTGCTCGATCTGGCTCTGTTCACGGCAGTTTAATACAGCCGCTCCAAGAATTAACACAAACCTTCAACGTCTGAGGAGTCTCTGAGATTAAAGCTGCTAGGTTTAGCTCAAATCTAGTCATGTTAATGGAGTGAGTCACAATATTCATTGCGCTCCCTGCTTGTAAATTCTGCCTTACCATGCAGTCATGAAGGGTCACATTTATCAGGTCATGTTTTTGAGGTCTTAAAGCGGAAAGATAACATGACAAAAATGACTCAGGAAGCATCCAAGGGCTTGTGTAAATATTCCAGACATCTCACACCTACAGATTTATGAAATCTAATCCTTAAAAGGATGTTCAATACACCACACTCAGGAATGTGAAACAAGCCTCTAAAACAGGATTTTTTTGTGTTATTTCCAATAAAAAGCAGCAGGTCATTCTGCCGACATTAAACAGCACCTTATAAACAGCAGTTAAAATTATTTATGGAATAAATGTTTTTAGAATGAAATAATATTTGGGTGGAACACATTATTAACGCTGCAAGATAAATACTTTTTAAACGGGATGTTGTAAAATTAAGCATGTGAAAACAATAACAATTTTTAAGCGTGGACAGTTTAATGGCACTGAGGTTTCAAAAGCAAACTATCATAAGACTAATAGGAGTAGCATGCTACTCATACTTCTCTGTTTCTTCAGTATTTAGCATGCATACTGTGCCTAGTATGCACACTTCTTTAATATGTGCATTACCACAATGATCTAGTATGTTTGAAACAAGTAGAGCGACACCACTCACTGAAGAAAACATGCATGTTGTAAGACTGCATACTAAACATACTATTTACAAGACTGTAGGCTGTAAACAATGTGTATTAAAAATTGTGGCTTTCAGAATCATGCTAAGTGTGTTCTGGTTGTATACAGTTAATTCAAGCAAATGAAGTAGGCCATGCATTATTACGTTTTCATACTGTACACAATAAATGTACTGCTGAAATACATTAGTATGATATTATGCTATATATTATTAGAAGATATTATGCTACAGCAGATATAGCTGTCCAGTATATACAGATAAAGATTTGCTTGAACCAGGTTTCTCTTCCTTCTAAGGCTGATAGTAAGTTTACATATTTCTTATAAGGCCGGAAAACCCTTCTTATATGGACCACACAAATTTGATGAAAAATTCCAGCAGGACCCTTGACTGAAGCAGCACTTTCCTCACACCAGCCTGACAGAGATGTTTCCATATGGAAAGTTCCAGCAAATATCCTGCTGAAATGCATACAAAGATCTGTATCACTCATATTACGTAAATCATGAAAATAATCAAGACAAATGTTCCCGTTCACCTTCACAAAGAAAAATAATTTCCCCTGAAAGGTCACTCACCCTGCTCCACATAATTCACATGATTTATTGTCAAATCTGGTGCAATGACCCCTTGAAATACAACAGTGAACAGTTAACGCTAAACTTAAGGGTTCATATTGCCCCTCCCGTCTGAAGTAACAGTGTAAAGCTGCCAAAATTAACACCGCAAAAGACAGTAAAAATAATGGAGTCACAGCAGAACAGTTTTTCCAATGTCACAAGACTGCAAGTAGAGTTTAACATTCTAATCTTGTAGATGTTAAATTAAATATGACAATACAACCCAATAAGCTTTCCAAAGAGAACAGCGTCTCAATACCTCCTGACTGAAGCCACGGGTCACAGCGGGAGGAGAAAGACAGAGATTTAGGTTAGATGAGGAACTTCAGGAATAGCAGGATCCAGTCCCGCAGAAAGCCTGTTATCTTCCAGCGTCAAGCAAGCATTAATTATCTGCAGCACGTTCAGACCTCATTTGAGTCAT
>JAZGTI010016771.1:0-12584 GCA_036877585.1 Botia kubotai
TCCTCTTGTACTGAATGCTTCTTTTGTGAACCTCAATTGTAAGTCGCTTTGGATAAAAGCGTCAGCTAAATGACTAAATGTAAATGTATGTAAATCATTATCTAACAGACATGTCTCATTAGCAGAGCCTCTATAACCTGAATGAGGAACATCTGGTTCATGAGACCCCTCAAATGTGCAGCGCCCTAGGGGCCCCTGGGCAAAACTGACAAACAACGTTCTAAGGCCCAAAACATTAACAGAATGTGCAGGATAAGCTGTAATGTGAAGAGCATTTACATTCTTCACCAGACTACTGTACAGGAAACAGGCTGATCCTAAAATAAGCTCATTTAAGTGGAAGGTGGAACATTGACTCTTTATCTGTCCTCATTATTTCTGCCTCAGTCTTTAACTGAAAGCAGAGAGGAACCTCTTCCAGCAGAGAGGAACTTCTCATGGTCTCGAGATAACTCATTATTTTTCAGCTGGACCTACTTTCCTAAACGTAGTGATTCCAAATCCCTTTTGTAAATTACTGAAATGCTAGTATCATTTATCAAGTGTAGCCTGTACTGTAATAAGAACATGTGTTTTTGGTTTGCTTGTGGACTACTTTAGCCATTAATGTGTCTGAATGATAATGGTTTTGTAGGAGATATTGGACACATTGTAACCTCATTCTAAGTCAGTGCTTGAAGTGGAATAAAGAAGTGCTGGTACTTTCATGTGCCCCGGTTGTCATATGAAAGTCATTATCACATTTGCAATTTCTGCAATAAAAAATAAAATAAGTATAAAATCTGTAGAAGTCTACGCAATGTCCCTGATACATAAACGTGTATGTGTGTACTGGTATATGTGGTTTACAAGGACACAATATAAATATATAAGAAATATATAAGAAAGTGTATATATACTGTATATATATATATATAATTTCTTGCATTCTTTGTCGACTAGCCTTTATGTATATATATATATATATATATATATATATATGTGTGTGTGTGTAATACATAAATACATATGTATTTATGTATGTACTGTATGTATAAATATATATGCTTTAAAAAGTCTGAATTCTTCTTTAATTTTCATTTTTAAGCTTATATTGTGGCCTTTTTAAAGCAAGCAGGCCTGTTTTGATGATATGTAATTGTGTCTTTGATGAAAGTGGAATCACACACACACACAAACACACACACACACACACACACACACAGGAAACAGTGGTGTGGGATCAGAAACGTCAAGGATGGTGTGTGGAGGGCATCTTCAGTAGAGAGAGAATGGGTGTCTTACTGAACAGATGGTAGCACAGGGGAAAGAGTCAGTGCCCTACTGGTAAACTTTCCCTGGGTGAAGGTTTGGGAAGGAAGAAAGCTCAATTGCTCCGGTTAGCTAATCCTGTGCCTTCAGCCTGTGGACTGACTGCTCCTACTGTCGTATGTGTGTACTGATAACACTGCTTGCATTTATGAGGACAGACAGCAGGTCGTTCTCACATTAATTACATTGAGTTATGTGGAAACAGAGCACAGAATCAAACAATCAAACAAGTCAAAATTTATGTATTCCTTTGGTATGTTTGAAGAGTGATGGTGGCATTGCCAAGCAGGATGTTCCTGGAAGTAATTTTATGTCTTTGGACAACTTTGTTGCCAGTCATAGTTCTAACCAAATTCCCTCTGTAACACTATCCTAGTGATGAAATCATAAGTGAATCATATGTCTACAAACATGCTGTTTCTCTCTCCAGCAGTTAATGTTGATTCACAATCGACATAGATGTAAATACAGAAATATGAGCTAAATGGTACCAAGTGCATCTACTGTATGGTTGCTGAAGTTAGCATTCAACTTCCTATCAAAGGCATATGCAAGGCACTGCACAGAAAGTGAACTATAAAGGATCTGAAGTATGCAACCTGTGTGCTTCTATTGCCCATGATTACTTAGACCTGGAATTTTTCTGAGCCAATCACTGGAATTGTTAATGAGAAATAACTAATCACATTGCAGATGCAGGAAAATGCATCAAAACAACTTTGATTGGCTACTGGCCTCAGTAGAAAGCTACAGTCCCAAACTCAAAGCAGCAGAAAGTGAAAAATATTAGTCAGAAATAAACACATTCAATTTATGCACACACATATGTAAATAGAAATATATTGCTACTTCTAAGTTTTTATGAAAGAAGAATGATGCTTTTATGCTCCAGATGGCAAACTGCCAACCTTCACCGCCTTGGTTGGTATTCTCCTTAAATTAATGAACAGATTTTTTTGTTTTAGATTTTTTTCTGGTGCATGACATATGGGTAGGTAAATGATGGAAGAATGTTCAGTTTTGGTAAACTATCCCTTTAATTGTCATGTGTAATGAGCTTGATATAAGGTACATCTTATCTGATCATCATGTATGAATTGGCCCTGAAACAACATTCCTATCAACTAATCATAATATTAATATTGTAGGGTTAGGGTTTGGTGTCGGGATAGGATTGGGCTTAATTTACAACCTATCACAGTTGTCTTTGTTATAAGCACTTGAAGGTCGGGGTTGGGACTACATTTGTTTAACAGTAATGTTTATCCAGGATGTCCAGTGAACAGCACTGCTCCAAAATTCACTAAATGCAAAAATCCTAGAAATTTGTCTATTTTTAGCTACACTAACAAAATAATACAGCCACATCACAACTTCCCACATACACCTTTGTGTCTGAGACAGCACTATTTTCTGCTATAGAGCACAAAACATGGGCACTGAATTCTTTATCAGCCAAATATCATTTGTAATCAACAACAATTATTTTTTAGTACACATTTCTGGTCATTATTGCCTCAAAAAATTCAGAATTAATAAACATGCTCCTTGCACCTGTCATCACCTTTTCTGCATGGACAGAGGGAATAGCCAAACAACCATTTAGACATAGTTTTAGGCTATTGTTGTCAGTAATGCAGTGTTTCCACAATCTTACTAGTAGAAACTTAATGCCACTGAATGGTAAATGTGCACTCAGAAAGGTTTTACTAATGTTCAGCAGCTCTTATTCGCCACAGCAGTGTTGGACTATTGGACTATTTTTAATAAAAAATAACTAAAGCCTGCTTAAAAAGTTGCTAAATGTGATGATGTCATGCGTGATTTTGGCTATTTTCTATGGAAAATATTTTTTTATTTGCGTTCTGCCATTTTCCTGTATTTCAATCAGAAACAAATGAAATGGTAAAGTAAAAAATGTGTGCATGGCATGTTTATATTGACTTCCATGCCTTTTTAATTGATTCAGATTTCACCATGTGAAAGGCTAAATGGCTCTATTTTATTGTCAGTTTGTATACTGACATCCTCTCTGCTCAGGAGTTTCTCTTAGACTTTCTGATGAAATACGAGTGTGAGGTCTTTAAAAGATATTTCATCTGAACAGATTCATCTATCTCCATTTAAACAACATCTGAATAAACAAAGGGAGTTGGTTTTGAGTCTGTCCCCAACAGTTTTGAGAAGCCAGACAGATTTTTGACTGACAACAAAAATGGCTGAACTTCTCTGCTCAAGCTCATATTATTGGTTATTCATTCATTGGATTTCCCAGAAGTATTTGCTGCAAATGACCTTTTCTTGGCTTGCCAGAATTTGTCAGTTGCAGAGATTTGTAACTGACTCTTGCACCCAGACCTTTGACTACTGGTATCATTGCAGGATATTCAAGCATCACACAGGAACATTTTGCGATAGACAAATTTGATATAAGCCTAAACTTCTGTGAGTAAAAACAGAGTGTGTCTCCTATACACCCAAATATCTTTCAGCCATGTAACACCATTAACCTTGTAAACTGGCAAATCATTTTCTCTTCTGAAACATTCATTTGATCAGACTAAACAATTGTAAACACTTTTCCTCTGGTAAACTGACAAAAAAATGATACACCCTGAATCCCAAAAGTTGCATAAAGTTAGCCAATCAGATTGGAGATTGTTGCTTTGAGTTTTACAGAGTTAAATGAAGTGACAGCCAAATAGTTGTTAGTCAAGTGGTTTATTGTCTTTATAACAAGCAACTTTTATCAATCTATCAATAATTCCACATTGCCATCAGTAATATTGTTCACAAGTCAGGCCAGACTGCTTTCGTACCAATAGTAAATACACACTGTAGTTTACAGGAGCTGAATCTCAAACAAATCTCAAACAGGCTGAAGTCTGCACCTAATGCTCTAGAGTCAAAGCAGCTCAAAGCACACAGTCCTATGTTGTGAATAATGTAATAAAATGATATTTCAACTGAAAGCATAAAAGATGAAAACTAAACAAGTGCATGAATTAGTTCGTTGAATGTTTGCAGACACTCTCAGATGTACAGAAAAGAGTTTGAGAGATTTAGTGCATGAGCATATTCTGATCATCAGACTGAAGTCACACAGTGGCCATAGCCTGCAGCTGACAGGAAATTGGCAAGAACCACATCTACATGCTGAGGAATCTAAGAAAAGCATGACAGTGAGTCTGAAGATGAAGACTGTCAGAGTGTCTATTTTGGAGTTTTGTAAAAGGCAAAGATGTTGTCTTGACAGTGTGTGAGTAGCAGATGCTATTAGAAACTTTGTGAAATATTACAATCACAACAAAAAGATTGAGGACAATCTTTGTGATTCCTTTAGACAGTGTTCCTAATGTAAATAGAATATTTATGATTAATAAATGATTACATCTGTGATTATAATTAGGTTAACAATGACTAATTTCTAGCATAATTTCGAATTATGCTTAACCTTAGTTAACCAATTAGTATTAAAATACTAATTAAACAACTGTAAACAGTTGTTTACAGTTCGACTAGACTTTGACTGTTAACATTTATGAAATCAACCATAGGAAAACTTGGATGTTTTAACCAACTAACTGGGTGAAGATTGTAACAGACAGATGTCTTTGACATATAACTATAGCAAATCCAGTCACCTTTAGACAAAGGTTTCTCCCGCATATCTCCAAAACTGCTTTTGCAGGAAAAACAGTGGAGAAATCTAGTAGTAATATTGTAATGTAACACTGACTAGAGGAAATCATTCACCCTAGCACACTGTAATTTTTTTTCTCAGGTAACTTAAAAGACATGGTAATATCTAAATGAACTAGTTTTAGTTTTATATAATTTTAAATAACTAAATCAAAATGACCATGTAGAAAGAATGTTCCCTGCATAAAGAGCGAGAGCTGTCCAGGAGAGCACTTACATGTAGAAACAATCTGCTATTTCTCCTCCGCTGCCTTAATTGGCCAGTCAATCTTTGTGTTCTGGAATGAAATATCAGAGAGCTTACCTTTAACTGGACTAAGACTCCTAATATTGCTAAAATCCTCCATAATTCAAACTGGAAAGCCTCCATGTGCTAATGAGAGGTGAAGAGATGTGCACAACAATCCCATGAGAGACTTTTCCAGAGGAGATGGGCTGAATGCTCAGGTCTCTGTGTCTCATCCTACAGACAGGAAACCTGATCCATTTTCTTCTTTATTCTTTTCTTTGCTTCTACCTCCATTGCTCTTCCTCCCTCCCTCTCTCTCTCTCTCTTCCCTTGTCTTGTTCTTTACCTCCACACGTTCAGAGAGCAGGTCAACGTGTGTAGCTGTTTGAGTGATGCTTTATCACCTTAAAAAGGACGTTGGGATACGAGAAAAACAAGATCAACGGAGGTCCAGAAAACTTAAAGCACAGAAAAGAGAAAGACAAAGAGACAGTGATGGGGATTTGTAGAAGCTTCTCTCATGTTTAATTCAGTGCTGCTCTGCTTGGGGGGCGGCAGCGAGCGTGGCTGCTCAGGATAGAAAGCTTTGAGACGCAGAGGGGAAGGGAAAGAGAGGACGAGGAGAGAGAAATCTGTTATTATTTACTCTCCTCATATGTGTTCAAACCCGGACGCTTGTTTTTTAACCCATGTGTTTCTCCTACAGACGTTTTACAGATAAACCTCACCATCTGAAAAATCAGCACCGAAGAACACAGGAACATGCTGTCAGCCATTTGTCCTTCTCATAAAAGACAGAGGGAAATTAACATTTAATGCTGTTCCCTGTTATTCTTGAAGTGCTTCTGAACATGAATTACTTTTTGGAAAGACATTTATTGCATCACATGTTATAATCATTATTCTTGAAAGATTAAGAAATTTCTCTTTGTTACCTAGTGTACATGTTCTGCTGTTCAAACAGAACTACGATGGAAAGCAGATTTTTTGCAGCAATTAAAAACACTTTACTTGAAACCTGTACAGTACATGTATTACAGAAGATTTTTATAATGCTTCATAATAAAAATAACTAATTTGTACTCCACAAAAGAACAAAAACAAGAATAGACTTTTACATACGAGAACAGAGAACATTTGATGATAAAACAAATCCGACGAGGAACGACCTAACAGACAGAACACCGGTCACAAGGTCAACTGACTGTACGGTTCAAAACACGGAGAGCGGACGAGAGCGCGAAAGAACAAACCAGCACAGGACAGCCGACGCGATGGCATTAAATAAACAGGGAACAATTACAAAACAGGTGAGCGAAATCAAGACTGAACGAGAAAACAAGGGGGCGGGGTAATGATGCGAGACCAGAGAGCACATGGCAGATGTAAACCGAAGCCATGTGCCTCCACATAGAACAGACACCCAGAGCGCTGGTCTAGACTCCGACTCTTAAAATGTAAACCAAGAACAGACAGGACGAGTCGGAATCTAGCCCCACGCTCTGACATAGAACACCGACTGTGTCAGGATCCTGGCACAATGCAATCCCTAGACTTGACAGGAAGCCAGGACCCTGACAAAGTGTGTTTTTAAAAAAAGCTTGTAATCATAGAAACTTGATTAAGGGCAATATTTTCCCCTGGATATGGTGTTTAAGGGCTTTTTTTTATCTTCAAGCATTTTATTCTAATCGTTAAAAACAAAGATGTGTGTCATCTGTTACGAAACGGATCCGGTTGTGTTTGTGTAAAATATACAAAGACGGGAACACGAAACTAACGTGAATGATATTTAATGAAATGATAAACACAGGAATAAACACAAACACTAACCGTAACAAAAAGGGCGACAACATGTGCGATAGCAGTGAAGAACAAAAAGACAAACACAATAAAATATAATCCAAAACCGGGGCAGAGGTATCCAAGGGTAATCCAAATGACGTAATCCAATCAACAAGTGTAAATCCAAAAGCCAGGCAAGACGATATCAGGTAACAGAATGAAAACCTCGACCGATACTCAACAATGATCAACTCTAAACACCAAACAATAACCCACGACTAACCCAACAAAACCCGGAACTTAAATACACATACAAAAAACGTAAAACACAGGTGATGACGATTAGCGCAACCCGGAAGTGACATAAAACACATGAGACCCAAAGTCATAATAAAAGTCCATGCTCTTTGCTCACCGCGGGAGCCCGGCTTCGTTACATCATCCTTATATTACATGTTTTAATGTAGTCAATTTAGAATAATATGTACAACAGGTATAACTAGTCCTAGAATTTCATATGAGAACTGTTTGAATGTTGTAAGCTCCGGATTCTTTTGTGCAGTTTTGGTGGTATATTTGCCTTCATTTCGGAACAGCAGAATCAATACCGATAATGTCCTGCTATGACAACCATCAGTGAGAAACTCTCTTAACAAACAACCCTTTAAACACCATAATTTGTCTCCATCTGAGTTGCCACAAGAGTTGCAGGCTGTATGTTCGGTGTAAAGCGGATACTGGGACAAACACAGAGGACAGAGAGAGATTGGGAAAGAATTCAGTTTCTTGTACCGCTAGCTGCAATTACTGCTTCTCTTGACTACAGCCCCCTTTAAATGAGGCTGGAATACTCAAATGCATTAAGTATAAAGATGGAAAGCTAAGCCCAACAGAACCACAGAAAGACCATGAGGGTCTTTCAGGGGAGACGAAACAGCAGGGAACATACACACTGCACTAAACTGGACTATCTATGCATATGTGTCTGTGACTGCTATGCTGTAATATTTATAGGAGTTTCATAGAAACCGCTACAGCTGATAAACTTTAGACAAAGAAGAAATATATTGACTGTTTGAGATAAAATGGTCCAATGTAAGCATACTCAGGCACTGATGTGAAATTAAACAGGCTTTTTACATTCATATTTATCATTATTATTTTTATAAGCTGTTGCCATGGATATATAAACCAATAGAAACAAGATATAAGTAATAGAAAAATATGATTGATATAAATAATGAATAACATGAATAAAGAATGATAAAAATATGAATCAGCAGTTATTGATTTACTTTGCACCTCATCTGAACAGTTTTGGAGTTTTTAAAACATACTGTAATCCTGCCTTTCAGTCATAAAAAATACCTCAGTGACACAAAATAAGATTCATTAAATCATGTACATATTATTTTTTTATGTATTTTAATAACTTTAATTTTGCCTAGAATTGAAAAAGATTTTCAGAGTGACAAAACGGATGCAGAAAATTAATTAGATACAAAACAAACCATGTCAAATTCACTGTTGCCTTAACATTAGACTTTGGGTAGATAGACAGAGTACATGAATGGGGATCCTGTTGTTATTTATAATATTGGCAGAATTTGTTTGCACATGGCAGCCAGTTATTTCTTATCCTCATCATCAGTTTTTGTTGAACCCCAGAGTCATAACTGTTCACAGAACAGAAGGATAATCAGAACTCTGGGGAAGACCAGGGAATTACAAACACACAACAAACACACATAACACAACAATACTTAACAAAGGTGAAAGCACATTAAATGATTTATGAACTGTGCCACACACTCATCCCTGAGGACTGACATTCGAGGGGAGCTAGTAGGGGAGCTAGTAGGGCAATGTTCAAGGGCTTCACCCATTTGAACATTGTTCTTTGACCAAGCTCTAGGCAGAGGTGAGGATCTTTAATAGCAAAGGTTTTACTCAGCATACACACTCACCATTGCCCAAACACATAGGTCCGTTGAAAATGTTTCACACTGTACACACAAGGAGATAATTGACATGGGAAACACAGGTCTCCCAGGCTAGTGTCAATACACCATCCAGGCATGCCACTGGGCCAGCTGCATAAATGCTATGCTGAGCTCCAGGGGGTGTAGAGTGGTACTCTACCCACATGCTGCTCTAGGGAGGGAAGAGGACCCACCATAGCAATAAGGGTGCTACTCCATACACATCTCAAAGGATCAAAAATGTGAGAGGAACTAGAGAATGGTTGGCCCCAACCACCTGTAACTAAGTCCTCTTTTGCCCAGAGAACCAGCATTCCAATGGAATGGAAGTAAGGACTAGCTGCCATTACTTGAAACCACTATTCTCTTTAACAAGTTCCACGCGGAGCCTAGGACCTTCTATAGTGAGGTTGATACTTCACCCTTGGGGCCAGAAGGTGGAAGGGCTGAGGGCCCTGTATTATCCCCCCACCACAGGGAGAGGGTGTCTCTCTGCCAATCTGTGGCGAGTCAGACTTAAAAATGCTGGCTGCAACAATATAAAGAAACCACCATATAAATTGCCAAAAGGAAAGAAACCCCCACCAAAAACCCAAAGGGGTGCTAAAAAGGGGATTTACTGCCTGTACTTAGCTCTTAACTCGACCCTTAAGACCCACCTTCCAATAGAAGCCATTAAATGTCACCTCCAAACCCCTTCCCTAATCCGAGATCTATGAGCAGATCAGCTTTGTATGCCTGTAATACGGCCATCATTTGCAACGCATCACCAGCCTAACCCGCTGTCACATATTCAGACACCATGAGACCCAAAGTGTTCTAAGTCGCAGCCTGCAGAAAGGAATCTCCACCTGGAGATTGCCTGCAAGCATATCATTAATGTGAGACACCCTGCTCCACCAGGCTTGTGCTCTCACATTCCCTCTGTATTTGCGTAATTTAAAGGCAAATGTGGTTAAAAACAAAATAAATACTGCTTCTTCCATAATCTCTCCACCTCAGAGTGAGGTCAAAGAGAAAGGGCATGCTTTCAGAAGCTTTGTAGCCAGGACAAGCCAGGAATCTCTCGTTGAGCCTGCCATGAGCAATTGATGGCTTCTTGCACCTGCAACAGCTTCTTATATACGGGCAGGCAGATGGAGCTACCTCACCCGTGATCTCACCTCCCCAGCCACATCCTGTGTATCTTGGCTCATTCACAGCAGATTGATATCTGAAAGTTCAGAGGAAGCTGACGAGAGCATCCTCTGACTCAGCAGATTGCGCTGCCATTTAGCAGGGACCCAGGCAGAAAGCCCTACAAGAGTTTTTTCTGCAAGAAATCATTACAATGCACACATTCATGTCCCCCGAGAACTAAGTGCACATTTTTCGCCAAGGCAAACAACACAGAATTAGCACTCGTTCTCAGGTGTCAGAAATCTCTGACATGAAGGCATGCACTTTCTGAAGTCCTTTGCAGCTAGGTCTGTTGACGCTTTGACACAAGAAAAACTGAAAACAAAAAAGAAAAAAAAGAACAAAAAAGAACAAGTTCTTTCAAAAAAGAACCTTTACAGGTTTCCTAAAATTCTCGCAGATGCACTGCCGTGGGCCAATTGAATTAGTGTGATTAGACATGAGATTCAGACACCACAGCTGTTTCCCAGTGTCAAACCAGATGCAATGTCCAGGTCCTTCAAAAGAGAAACTGATTGAAAGAGAGTGAATTAGTTCAGATGACAATTTCACAGACATTCTGTGCACTTTAAGGGTCACATTCATAACCTGTATGGAGCAGTCATGGCCTAATGGTTAGAGAGTCAGTTGCAGGTTTGCTCCCATTGCTGGCAGGAAATGACTGACGTGGCCTTGAGTAGGGAACCTTTTCCCCAATTTTTCCCTGGGTGTTGCAGTGCTGCCCACTGCTCTGTGTATGTGTGTTCATGACTTGCAGTGTGTGCGTTCACTCCTCACTTAAATTGGTTAAATGCAGAGGATACATTTCAAATATGGCTTACCATACCTCACAAATATGCCACCTCCTTTAAAGCATGTAATTTTCTTAAGAATATGGAGCTAAAATTGTGCAAAACTAAACAAACCCAGCATTTTGCAAACAAATGCAATCTTTTTGGCAAAGGAAACTTGACTTATAAGCAAATCGAAAGTGCTTTGCTAATACAAAAGGCAATTTGAGCAAAAAATGCACAGGTGTTTAGGTGAGGTGAGTTGAGTTTCTTTATCTGTTTTACAGATGGCTTGCTCCTAGTTAGCAGTGGCTTGTATGGTGGAATCAGCATAACAGAGAGATAGTTTAGATTTCTGAAGTGGGGGGCTGCCCTGTATGCCTGTTTGAAGTTTGCATAAACCTGGTCTAACGTGTTTCCTCCCCTGGTTGTTACATGTTGGTAACAATGTGGCAGGACCATCCTCAGGTGGCCTTATTAAAGTGACATAAACACAATCCAGATTGGTGTTTTGCATTGCACTGACAGTCTGATACAATGAGGACAGTGTGTGTTTGTGTTTGAGCTGGTGTGCGATACTGTTGGAAATGAATTCTTATAGCAAGAAGTATGGTTGGCATTAAAGTGTCAGAAAGTGAAAACATTGAAAACATTTAAGTATGATCTTGAATGGTTTTGAGTGAGGTTAGGTAAGATGATTGGCTTGACAGAATGCAACCTCTACATTAGATCTAGTACATCACTCCTTGGTTACTGTCGCTGGGTCTCACAATGGAATGCTAAAGATAGCCTGTTACAATAATCTGTTTTAGGTTCTTTGCTATTTTCAATATACATGCTGCCTTGACAGTATTATTAAAAAACATGGGATCAGTTTTCTGTGTTATGCTGATGATACTCAATTATATATCTCAGCACGACCAAATAAGACTTAAAATTTAATACTACTAATAATAATAAGATTATTATAAAATAGTGGTTCTTGCGAAGCACTATTATTCTCTTGTATACTTATTCTCCTTCATACTAATTCATACTAGGATCATGTTAAAACATGTTAGCATCATGCTGTTAAAATGATGTTAAAATGTGCTAGAATCATAAAATCATAACTCAAATGTCACAAAAACAGCCTCCTTTCACCTTAGAAACATCACTAACCTGCAGACCAGAAAAGCTAGTTCATGCATTTATGACCTTCAGATTGAATTATTATAATGCACTGCTAGGTGACTGTTCAGCATACTCAATAAACAATTTAAAGTTGGTCCAAAATGCAACAGCAAGAATTCAAGAATTCTAAATAGACCAAGATGGCGGCGCGTACACATCGCGAGGCTCAGTGTCTGTCCAGTTTCTGCAAATTTGCAGTATTTTACCTGCTCATCTCGGRTCTGTTCGTGCAGAACAGTAGTGCCTTTACATCGTACACCCGACAGGAGCTTTTGGATATTGGTTTGTACATTCCCGACTTATCAGCAATCTTCGACTCGTCCCTGAGATCGCCAGAACACCCGAGGCTGTGCACTCTACCCGGCTGGGCGGAAGTGCTCGAAGGCGGCGGCGCGACCGTAAACAAAGACGGGGGAAGCGCGGAGGACTAAGAGCTAAGCTAAAGCTAACACC
>JAZGTI010016772.1:0-12582 GCA_036877585.1 Botia kubotai
GCCTTATTAGCATGTCTCTCTAGCTTTGTACGTTTGGTTTGTCTAATTATTATTTCTTCATTATTTCATATATCTAAATAAAAAGTAATAATGTTGAAATATATTATATTCTTATTGAATAACATTTCTAAGAGGTGTATATATACGAAATGTCCGTTGGCGCGAACTGAATTCTGGGTTATGGGCTTTATCAAGTCCACACAAGTCACCTCCTGATGCATCCTCGATAAAAGGGGCGGAGCAAGAACACATCCGGGGATTTTAACTGTACTTGGCTAGATGTGAACTCTGAATTGGAATGGTACTTGGGTGACGACTGATGACGTTTCACAAGTCCACAAGAACACAAGTACAGACAAGAACGCATATTGAGAAACGACCCTAGTCTTTTCTTCCAGCACAGGCACAAACTTACCTTCACAAACTCATACACATCTACATCTATAATGAAGGTCGCCTTGTAATACCCTTTTAAAGGGCACACAATCACTTGCTCGCAGGTTCACCTTTATTATCCCTGACTGGTGGAATGATCTTCCACACTCTGTTCGGACTGCTGCATTTGTCATTGCATTCAAGAAACTGCTAAAAACCCATCTCTTTCACAAATATCTGACATGAATTTGATCTTAAAAAATAACCCATATTCTCCCAACAAGTATCACCTCTGTCAAGCATGTAGCTGGAGTTATTGCCTCATGTTTTATCGCTTCATTGTTTTTGTCATCTTGTAAGTCGCTTTGGATAAAAGTGTCTGCTAAATGTCTAAATGTAAATGTAAACTTTTTACCGGTAGTGTGTGTATATCTAAGTGTAACTGTTTCAGTAGATCAGTAAACTGATTAACATCTGTGTTCACACTTTGTACATCTACACCTATGGATATTGGAAAAATACAATACTTTAGGTCAAAAGGCACTTTATATAGTTTCATATTTACATAATTCCCACATAATTAAAATAAATGTAGTAAGTAAGGACCAGTAAAATGTTCCTCGCTAGTTGGTTGTCATAATTTTTCAGTTACTGAGAACATTTGGCCCCTTACAAATATAGATTAACCTGTACACACACCCACACACACATTTGCACATATAATTAATAATTGGTATATCTAAGTGGTTAGTCCATGAATATGAATATGGTTAGTACAGTGATAGTAGTCTTTTGTAAGGTGTATGTAATTGTGTCAATATTTGATCAATGAAAGCTTTACTTCCAATTTTAAGGTTTTTTTATAGGAATGAAAGACAGGATTTGACAGCTGTAGTGACACTGTATCTCTCTAAACTCTCATGTGGGTGGAGAATAGACAGGCTGGAAAGGTTAAACAGACTTACACAATATTGCCATTCAGAGTTATGCTTTACTCAACATGATCTTAGTAAAACCCTTTATGATCTTTTGTTAGGAACACTGGGTGCTACTCCTGTGGGCGACACAATGGACAATCTGCACAGTGTCATAAACAGTGAGGAAAGAACCCAGTCGCAGAACAGCTTTACACAAAAAACTATTTTATTACACAAAAACTCCCACAAGGGGGAACCAAGAATCAAAACTAGACTTAAAAGACTAATTACTTGAAGAAAACCTAAACAAGACTTACGTACATAGGAAAAAAACGAAACAAGACTTGATATACTTAATAGAGCTCTTTAAACAACAAGATGTGATACAAGATACTATAATCAACAAGAAGCAAAAACATCAACATTATAACGCAATGACCTACTAACTGAGCTACAGAAAACCTGGAAATAAACAAAGTTATAAATTAAATGAAAAGCTGAAAATAGTTGTTCTGAACAAGCGTTCACACTGACAGCAATTTACAACAAGAAAGCAATCTAACAGAGTTAATGTTAGTTTAAAAAAAAAGGTTTGGCGACCTCATCGATTGCTCTCAGTGAGTGAACAAGGATTTCCAGCCAAGAGTGACAATATTTTGTGGTTGGTTTCTGCAGCACAAAAACCTTCATCCGAGCAAGTAACAAATCTATATAGCACTGTGAAAACATTCTGATAAGGCAATATTGTATATAACTTGCTTTCGTTTCCCCTGCAGCAGGTATTTTTCTTCATTTATCACCTCACACACTACTGGAATTAAAACACAGGCTTCATACTCGACTGGTTTCCTAAAGCCAAATGCTATCTTTGGCTGAATAGCATATATAAAGCCGGAAAATGCATTTTTTAAAATTACTTGGTATTGTCCATTAAGTAACTGTGCAGGATAAAATCTGTTGATAGTAACAAAGGATATGTTGATACAACACAAAAAATACATTTATTCATCATCTGTATAACAGACAGCAGGCCATGTTTCAGAAAAAGGGGCCGGTCCTCTTGAAACTGTTCATTCCCATACGATTATAGTGTTCTACAATATAGTTCTATAATATAGCCAACTGACTATACACTTTTCACCAAGCCAGCCTTTGCCAGCCCAAAAAGCACTCATTGCTTTTGTTCTGAAGATTATAAAAAAGATATTATAGAGACATTTGTTAGTGGTGGACCTGTACGAATATGCTAATGATGGATTGGCAGTTTTGTATACTTGCCCCCTTCATAACTTCTCTGAAGAAAACATTGAAAAACACACTTTTGTGTATTTTAAAACAGACCTTTTCAAAAGAAAGAAATATTCCTGGAATATATATGAAATAGAAATATATATGTCTGGAAATTGCATTTTGTCACAATAGATATGCATCTACTCGGGGGTGCAGTGAAGTACATTTTACAATCACAATAGGGTGTGTACAGAGACACGCTATAAAATGATGATGTAATGACTACAAAGTATTTTCCGCATGTTATGGGACTGCACGCACACTGCCCAATCAAAATGCCAATAGGAAGACATTAACTGCAGACGTATGGGGTCTTAAAAAAACATGCGACGACTTGGAGTATAGCAAGTTGGCATGTCAAAAGCACACAAATGTAAAACCAATTAGTCCAGTAACCTAAGGTAAATATTGTCTGAAAATATTTATTTATATATTCAAATACAATTGAGATTTAACAGGGTACAAACCATTTAAAATGCATGAGAGACGCTCCCTTTTAAAATCCGTTTTTAATATTTACATACAGTTTAGGTAAGAAAGTAGAAAAATAACTTGTACTTCCTAAATGAAAAACATGAAGCAAAAAATCCCTCCAACATAAAAAATGTCCATATATCATAAATGTGAAAGACAACATATTTAACTTTGAGGCGAATTTAAGGCAAAAGTAAATAAAAAAAAAATCTAAGAAAGTGTTTTATTTGCCCAATGTAAAAAAATAAAGTGTGAATGTGACAAATATCATTGGTTAATTAAGCTGCAAATGTGTTCATATTTTCCCTTTCACACAGGTCATGCGCAATCTGACAAACTCTTTGGTACATTTAATGGCTGACGCTTGTATTAAGTTAGTTAGGGTTTTGTTTTTGTCAAAAACAAGTAACTTTTATTTTGATCCCACAAGTTATAGACATATAGGTGGCACTTTTATTTTATAGGTGACATTGATGGTGAAGACTTGTAAATTGTATGTTTTTAACAGAGGCCAAAATTGACAGTTATATTTAAAAATATGCTATTTTTAGTTACAATTTAAAATGGAGTGCCACTTTTATGTCCATGGCTTTATTTGTACAAAATAGTGTAGTTTTGTTTCACCATGTATAACATATTCGCAGTGGTTCTGTCTTTTCGAACCAGTTTCTTTGAAATGGGCACTTAACAACACTCTTGAAAGGCAGAAACGAATTACAAAGCTCTCACTGACAAACAAGCAACGCTCTTTTCTAGTTTCTTTGTTGGCAAAGGTTTCAAACAGTGCAAAAACATTACCCTCTACTACAGAGCAGTATACCCAACTTAAAATCACTACAGCTCATTTCAGCAGACCACACACTAGTACAAGTCCCTCATAATCTCTTGCAGAAGTGGGTGTAAGCACCAGTCCACCTCTGTCTCTTTCAGCAGCTGGATCAACTGAACATGGTTGGCCACCAGCTGTCGCAGATCAGTCATCTTCTGCAGAACTTTGGCGAAGAGCTGCAAAGAGTCAGGATGGTTCATCTTCAGCTGGAGCTCCAGAGATTGAAGAACCATCTCTTGCAGATCTTCAATGGGCTTGATGTTCAGCAGCCCGGGTCGATCTATCAGTCCAAAACAAGAAGCTAAATCAGTTCACAATTCACAGAGAAACTGAATAGTTGTAAAATGAAAAAATAAATCCTTATTAATAAAATAATATAGTCCAAATACTTACAGTTCTTTACAATTTAAATAATATTTGTATTTTTTTACATTACAGTAATAAAACAAGACTTTTACGGTACATTACGGTAGTCATTTGGAGGCAATGTGCAGAGCTTTTTAGAGGTTTTTAATTCTCTTTCTTTTAGTTTATATGTTTGGATCATCAAAGTTCAAGGTTGAGATTTTATTAAATGGTCATGAATGGCTGACCAATAAACCTGAGTGATGATTACACTGCTGCCTTCAAACTTTTCACGGAAATCATCCAGGACAAATGACTTACGGCTGACTGCATATTAAAGGGATAATTTGCTGTTAATTTATTCACCCTCAGGCCATCTCTTTAAGCTGGGACAGGACAAGATGCATACATTAACAAAATATTAAACACTCCTCCTTTCTTGTATTTAAAAGAATTTCACAAAGATGCGTCAAAACAAAATTTGAAATGAAATAAATGGGCCCTTGTCCCAAGACTCACCTCCACTCAGGATGATAACGGCTAGGAACAGAGACATGTCACTATCGTCCAACTCCAGTGTGTTGAATTTGACGGAAAACTCAAACTTGGGCTCCATCATTTCACAGAAGGGCTTGCGCAGGCTCTTCAGAAACTCACGGGTCATGAAGATCTGGCCATAGGAGATGAGTGTCCCATCCTTGTTCATGAGGGGTGCCATCATGAGGATAAGCACTTCAATTACACCATACTTTAGAAGCGTCACTTGGTCGTTCAAATCCAGGTTGACAAATCCCGGCATGCTCTTAGCGAATTCAATCACTTCACTCACAGCCTCAGCTGAGCGTGACTGGCAGCTGTGGAAGAAACGAAGCTCCACCTCCTGCATGACACCCACGTCGAACCTCTTGTGCTCCTGTATCGGCATCTGCTGACAGTTGATCATCTGCTCTCCCTCCAACAAAGACTTCATGTCATGAATAACAAAAGGCTGTAAAACAAGAAGAGAGACCGCCCTAATGAAAGATTTGCAAGTTCTTCAATTTAGAACCCCAAATTTGTCCCCACAAAAAGTAATATTGATTGTAAGTAATGCTTTTCTTAAGTTTCATATATTAATTTCTTGCCCTGAATTAACTGTGAACTTCTTAAGTATGTGTTGCATTCTTGGCATAAATTGTATAATTTTATCTTAAATGTGGAAATATGTACGTACATACAGTAGATCTCTAAGTACAAGCAGTCAAGGTTTGGCTTTTTAGACTCTGCTGGTAGATGCTATAAATATACTATACCAATCAAGACTCATTTTTTATTGATGGCCAAACAAATTACAGATTTTGGCAAGCAAATATATCAAAAGAAATGTTTAATCAGTGACTTATTTTGTAAAGAAAGCTCCTAAAAAAATTCACATTCCTTCATCAAACAGTGTCATGAGGATTATGGCATTGCCTTCATGGCTAACCGTGACTTTACAACTGATGTCAAGCATAAAGTTTCCTGGGTATCCAGAATGTTCTTTGGGCATTTTTATCTCAGCCTTAAGTGAAACAGTTACAGTTAATATGACATCCACTTCTTCAGAAACGGCCAACCAAAACAGCCAAGCCAAGAACCTTAAACGAGAACCTTAAATGAGCTTGACACTATGGGGAATGCACTTCATGTGCGCCCGAGTCTGAAGTTGAATTGCAGTCTAAATTGTAAAATCTAATAAATTCGTGTGGACCAGCCTGCCACAGCACAAACATCACTTAGAGTTGCTCCCCTGGACACTTAGATGATGCTACACCCCTTGTGGTATGGGCTGTAATGCCCAAAAGTGACACTAAGTTGTAGGCCAGGGTAACAGCATCTGTGATCCAGTGAGATAAGTGCTGTTTTGTGACCGCATTATCTCAGTTGCGGCCACCAAAAGAGACTGAGAGCTTAGAGGTGTTATGCCACTGGCCTAAATGGTAGACATAGATTGTCAAAGCTCTAACTGGACACAATAAATGAAGCCTTTCCTGCTGGACAGAAGGCTTGAAGCTTCACCCCTGAAATCAAACCTAAGAAAAAAAAATGTGTGCTGGCAAAATCATGATGTGAAGGTATGCATTCTTCAGCTCTATCATGACAAACTAGTCCTCGGGCTGAATTAGACACACAATCTGCTTAAGTTTCAACATCTTAAATCTGTATCTCCTCAGAGACCTCAGAGACTGATTTAAGTGATGCAAATCCAGAATAGAACGCAGCCCCCCATCCTTTTTGGGAACTATAATATATCGGCTGTAAAAACTCCCTTTCGCCAAGAGAGTCTCTAGTTCCTGGGCCAACACTAAATGCTGCTCTCCTATTACCGCAGTCGGCAAAATGCCATTAAACGAGGAGGCAAACTAAATTCTGTACCCTCTCTCTACTGTTCTTAACAGCCATGGGCAGAAGCTTCCATGCGCCAGAAAACTGGCAAGAGAAATCTGGACAGATAAACTGCAGGGTGCTTCTACCTCCCAAAACTCCTGGGGTTGCGAAGAAAGGTAGAAGCTCCCACTGGGGGCTCTCACAAAGAATGGCCGATGGGCCGGGTTTGTCTGCTTCATGGCACAGAGGACAAGATGTGGTTCTACAGAGCTCCTGAATCAAGGTGGGGTTCTGACCCCCCACCTTGGTCCAGGTCAGCCTGACCTGCTGCCGCATATGCCTTGTCCATCAGATTACATGTGATCCTACATGGCTTAGAGGGCAAGGCAGGTTTCCTCCACAACAACACCGTATAGGGAGGAAGATAGCTGCAAGCGTCTCTTTATAGGACATAACGAAAGCGTATGGTAAGATGATGTATGTGTACCTAGAGCCGCACAACAGGTTAACATTACAAACCTGAATTTCTGCCTTGGCTACACTTTAATTCACGCACCCTTTATTTTGTCTAGAAAGCAACACAGCTATGCTGAATTTATATCAACACCGTGGAACATTTCCTTACAATAAATCAACTGAGAAACTGGTTGTAAACTGTAAAATAACATATTGAGTCAAGTTTACACAGTGGTTTGTACAGACACACTCTACCAAAAACCGAACTCACTGCATTGTCGCTGGTCTTTCCTGAAAGTATAGCCCTGGCCTTGGCTTTGGTCAGAGGAAAATACTTTAGATAGGACTCATAGAGGTGCTTGGCCAGGGCCCTGAGATCAGCTGATTCTGGGTGCTTGTGATCCATGTCAGTTGAGAATTCTGCCAAAAGCTTCTCCTTCTCGGCTTGGGGCATCCGACCAAAACGAATAGCTGGGAAAAAACAAACAAACAGACAGTTGAAAATCCCCAGCTCCAACATGTTTGCAGTCTTTGGTCTGTGGGGATCTGTATGAGTTAAAAGCAGGGAGTTTGTTTTCAGTGTTTTGGTATGTTAGCACAGGTCCTTATGACCATTTTCAACATTCTTTCATGTTTTTAGTGTAATGCAGAAAATGAGTGCTTACGCCCCTAATCTGTCTAAGCATCAGTTTTATTAAAAACAAAAATAATTTGTGTGGGTTGGAGGGTTGGATATTCTATTATATAATGTATATTTTAGAAGTTCAGAACATTTTAAGAATTATCTTATTGTTGATTAGATTTCGTTATGACATTGTAGACCTCAACGCTTTCCACTTTATCATGTCAAAGCTTATAAACTCATGACAGAAAAATATTAGTTGAAATACACGTAACCTGACAATGATGTGTTCATGGCTGCATTCCATCAGACTGCATGAAAAGTAGCTGCACCTCTAGGAATCTTGACATGTCTGTTTTCATGCCACTGTCAGCCGCATAAAGACACTCCCTGTTTCTATAAGTATTAGTTACCTAAAGAACAGGAGTGTGTCTTCTATAGGTCATGGTGTAGTTAATAATTTATATTCAGACATGACGCCTACATCAGGTCACAAACCTGAATTTGATAACTTTGTGAAACTCATAACTTATAATTTCCATTGAATCTAGGATGGCAACAGAAACAAGAAAAAAACATTTAATTATTTTGAGCATTAATTAAAAATAATGTCACTCAATGTGAACTTTTATTCACATTAAAGATTATACCTATTTTCCTACCTACCTTTCTATAATGTTAAGTACATTTTCAGGCCAGTTAGACAGAAAAAATGACAAACAGTACAGATTGTAAAAACTCTACAGGCACAATACGTAAGATTTTTGTATTAAAGTATCCAAAAAACACAGTGTTATTCACACTTGCACAGTGTTATATATTTTGTTCAATTGTGTACTTAAATTCACAAATGTGAAAAAAAATCACAAATGTTTTCAAGTATTGTAAATCCAGAGAAATTCACTATTTTAAATAGCGCACTGTCCCAGGTCACTGTCAATGATGTAATATCCGCTTTATGCCAGGTTTCCATACATAGTTATAGAAGCCATGGCAACATGTGGACAAACGCAGAAGTTGTGGTTGTACCATACGTCACTCTGTTGTTTTCATTGTTTTTGCTGTAGAGCTACAGCTTTCCTGTGGTTAGAGCATGGCGTTAACAACGCCAAGGTCATGGGTTCGATTGCACATACTTGACAATGTATAGTATATATAATGCAATGTAAGTTGCTTTGGATAAAAGTGTCTGCCAAATGCGTACATGTAATGTAAATGCTGCTTTCAAACCAGTATGGCAATATTAGACATAGAATCTAATATTCTTAATGGTAGAAAGTGAACAGTTTCTTTCATGTATCTGCCCTGACTTGCTGCAAAACAGTTTTTTACTGATGTAACATGCATTACTATCACCAGTGCATGCCAAACTACCTTCCTCCTCCTGCACAGCTTGGCCTGGGGCCAGATGCAGTGACACAGCATGTTTGTGATCATTGATAAAAGAGACAAGCAGACAAATCCCAGCCAGATTTTGTCCAATCAATACAATATGTGTGAAAACAAGTCAATGGTCAGCTGGTGAGCTGAGAACGCTGAGAAGGCATGCAAAATAACATCTGCAATCAACTTAAATGGTTCCAGAATCTCTTTAAATACAAGGTAATTCAAGAGCCTAACAGAGAAGCCATTGGGGGGAAAAAATCAATAATAAATGCTTAGAACAAAAACTGAAGAGAATAAGAGAAAATAAAAATGTATTTAAAGCAACATGCAACACATTAAAGTGGGGAGAAAAATTAAACAATAAATAAAAGTAGGGCTGTGCAATTAATCGTAATAAATCTGTGATTTCTAATAAGGCTTCCAACAATTACAGAATCAAAACAATTGAGATAAAACAATTATTGTACCACATACTATTTAGCAAGGATTCTCTCATTTCTTCTTGTTATAAATCTATTTCTTTAACATTTATTTTTATTTGTTTATCAGTTGAATCCACCGTTAAAAGGTCACTTTTTTCACAGATCAACTATGTGCAGTATTTTTAGTAAGTCAAAAATACGTACAGATGCGAGAACCATGCACACAGGAAGAGGCTTTTAAAAGAGGATGTTTTTTATGCATTTTACACTAACCTCTTGATCACCTAACTTCCACTGTTAAAAGGACACTTTTTTGTTCAATAAATACATATTGTTTCCAAAGTCAGTGAGTAATCGTGTTCAATATTGGCTGAATAATAAATTAAGAATCATAAAATATGTTTTAGGTTATGTATGTAACCCGGTTCCCTGACAAACAGAGCGATACGCTGTGTCATGACATTGACCCTATGGAGGACGTTTTAACACCATGACACAGCATCGAGTTCCCTCAAAAGAGAACCAAAAAGAAAACCCAATCTAAGATATAAGTAAACTATTACATGTGGATAGATAATTAAGTTGCAGTAAGCTATCAGAGGATCATTATCATCCCCTTACTAGTCATTAAAAAACTTTGTTAGTATTATCCATCCCTGTTGTCAGTAGTGGATGCAGTCAGATGGATAGCCAGATAGATAGCAAGACGGACGGACAGAAAGATATACTTTTTGACATTTCTGTTAACTGCCCTTTTTTAAAAAAATGCTTCAGCTATGTTTGAATTGCAAAGTCCTCAAATAGTTTGCAACTATTAGTTTGTGTGGACAAGAATTAACTGTGGTGTTCCGCACCGTGGTGCTAAAACTAAGACTAGTGTGGTTGCAGGGTTGCAAGTAAGGTGTCACTCTGCCTTAAAAACCCTGAGGCAACACACACATGTACACACACAAGATCTGTGCATGTTCTGTCAAAAATGCCACATATGTTGCAGCAGGAGACCACACAAAGGAAACGACAAGGCATATGAGGCCAAGCACAGTTTCCTGAGGAGGCGTAGTGTCGAAAAAAAGACCACCTCAAGTGGTTCAAACAGAAACCACTTCTCTGAAACGACAGAACCTTGACTCAGAACCTTTAATTATCAACCTCACCGTTGTGTGACATGCCAACCATCAGGCATTTCTGAAATCGGCAGTACTGGCATTTGTTACGACTTTTCTTGTGGATGCGGCAGTGGAGGTTGCAGTGGTCGTAGATCAGCTTCAGACGGATGGTTCGGCGGAAGAATCCCTGCCAAATAAAAAGGAATGTTGTAAGGAAGGAAGGGGAATAGGCTTTCCTGATGCCTTGTTAGTATTCTTTATAAAAATATCTGAGCTATTCAACTCATTGTCAATTCATTGTCAACAATCACAATACCAGTTCCTTTATGATCAGAACACCTACCAGCTCAATGACAGAACAACACAAATCAGTTGTAACAAAGTAATTTTAAGTGATCCTCCAGCACAATATCAAATCAACCGACTGAATTATTCTCAATACATTAAGTTACATAATAAAAAGTTATTTTTAAGTCTCAGTTCAGATAGAAATAGCTTTTAAAGTACACCTTTTGACAGAAGAAATGGTTTCTGGACTTTGGTTTATGGGTTTGTCAGTTTACCTGGCGAGCGAGCGTGCAACTGTGGTCAGTGAGCAATTTTCAACAAAGTTTGCATATATATATATATATATATGTTTGTTTTGTTCTTTTGTACAGTGTTTTCTTTGTTACTTTGTATATAGCTTTGGTCATTTTTCTACTGAAAAATGACTGTTTCACCTCTCAAGCACTGTAAAAAAATCGTCACTTTTCGCTTAACATCTCTGCGAGTATTGCCATAATTTATTTTTTTGTGGAGGGATTATTGGGAATTTTTGTCGTCTTTTTGGTGTGGGCGAACCCATTTTGCCTGACATCGGGCCTGCAAAGACCCGTTGTCTCACTATATATATATATATATATATACATACATTAGCCATTAAAAGGTTGTGGATTCCCAAGGACCACATGTACTGACAAAATGTATAGCTACGTGTTTTTATTAAACATTTTGCAATAATTTCTGTCAAAACACAGCAGTTGATATAATTACGAAATCACACAGTAAACAATACATACCTCGCGGAGGTGTAAGATCACATGTGATTTGAGAAAATCACTGAATAAGTGGGTTTCACTCGCACATACAGCGAGTAAATCAAATGATCCTTATAAACATATTGTACTGTATGTTTATTCATGTCACAGACATCCAAATGATCACAACTACCAAACTGTGTCCCCCCTGGATATGTATTTTAGAATGTGTTCATTGAGTCATATTTTCATGTACAGTGCTGTATTAAAAATTAAAAAGGGATTTATGATCGCTAGACTGGTGTTTGGGCACCTAAAATGTGCCATGAAGGGAAATGGAATAAATGCATTTTAAACAGTACCTTGCATCCTTCACAGGCATGAACGCCATAATGGAAGCCAGAAGCTTTGTCTCCACACACACGACACTCAATGTTTAAAACTGAACTGGATGGATCTTCGTGAGCTTTGGAAAATGGCAGACTGCTTTCGGCAAACTGTGGAGGAGACTCAGGTTCAAGTTCGATTAAATCTGAAAACAGACCACAGAGTAGAGATTTAAAAAAAAATACAACTATTATACAGCTACTCATTTGTGTATTTTTGTTAAAAAATCGTGTGCTGTCAATATTATTTTTCACCTAAAGATGTATATTTTGATATATGATATATTTTAGACATTGATATTTACAACTCTTGAGCAGACTGCCTTTGAAGAGCTAAAGACAGCAAGCAAGCTTTAATGACTGGATGTTGCAAGCTTTAATAGCTAAAACAGCCGAAACAAACATGTCACAAAAGTGAAGTATTGAGAAAAAAAATTGATTACACAACTATGGCAACAGTATGAATGCCTTTACAATGTGTCGTAGAAAACAAAATAGCTGCAGAAACTGTCTTTATTATGGAAGCATATGTGTAGCAAAATTCAATTTGCAATGCAATATGCAAAACGGCAATGCAATATGCAAAATGACAATGCAATATTCAAAACG
>JAZGTI010016773.1:0-12582 GCA_036877585.1 Botia kubotai
AAAACTATGTTGTGGGGTAATCTGCAGTCAACATGTATTAACTTTTGAACTTTACGTCATTGTTTCTTGAATGGACAACTTCTTCACCTATTCACTTATAATTGATGCCAATGTCTCAGGTAACTTAGAGGGGAAATACGAGATTCTTAAATATCAGGTTTTGGCGAACACCGTCACACAAACTTTGAGGGTGTGGAACACAGCCAGCCGTGCTAAGCAGGCATGTTAAACGGCCGAAGTGCAAATCTACTGCCCATGCGCCAAGCGGGTGTCAATTTTTCCTTGGCTGACTGGCGGACTAACGGATCAATAAAGTTAATTTAAAACATTCACACTCTGCCATCTGAAATCAACCATTTAATGACTCTCTGTTCCAGTAAAACTGCAAAAGGGCCCTTCGGATTTACAGCAACAATAAGAGGGAAGAGAAAAGAGCGGAAAAAAACACAGTCGCCAAATAAAGTCGGAAAATGCGAGCGTAAAAAGACAAAAGAAAGGAAACTGTGGCTCTTTATTTCGGTTTCGCCGCAGACCGAGCGGTTTAAGACCTCATTATTGACAGTAAAGTAACAAATGAAGATGAAAGTTATAACATCACTCTCTTTAATCTCTGTTAAAAGAATAAACAACATTCCTGACTGTGAAAACGTTTGTGGATTTGACTTTACGCTTCTTAAAGGTGCAGCGTACGATTTCTTTACATTTTGATTGTTTTAAACACGTTTCCCCAGACACTCCCCATTTGCTATTGGTCAGCCAAAACTTAGCCCCGCCTCAGACTTGCGCTACAGGATGAGCCAGCCAGCCTTGCTATGTAGAGATGCTCAAACAACAGAGCGATGTTTAGATTGTGTAAACACTGTGGCACAATGTACCTATGACATATAGGTACATTATATAGGTTTATTTAGGTTGTTTAAGCATATTAAGATGAGTCAGAAGAAATGACTGTAACCCTTGACAATGTAATAACTGGCTTTGTCGAGCTTAATGAGGCAGTTTTATCTGGTCAACAATGAATCTGTGCACCTGTCTGATCTCAATAAAGCTCTCCACGTGTTCCTTCTCTCCAAGCCCTGGATAAGTGTTTGTCTTTATTTTCATCGTGTGAAAATACACCTGTGACTGTGAAACACCTCACAGCTTTACAATGTCTTAACTGGACCTTGTTTTACAATGAGAAAACTTAACCGCACGCTTACTCCGCCACCATCTGTTCTGCTGCTTTGTTGTGTCTAATTACTGCTGTATCTGCGTTACTTGGAAATGATCTTTCTGTCTAAAACTCCGAAGGCGTATTTTGGACTTTCCTCTCCGAGGCCGTTCTGGCTTTCCATTGACCCGTCGTGCACCAGTTTCTGCGCCTGGAACGGACACAGTTTGCTGGTTCTATTCTCTTCCCCTCTGTATGATCGTCCCCTGAAGACGACCGTACCTCCAGCGAACTCCTTTCCTAATACTAAAGACCACGCGACATGCACCATAAACACTCGTTACACCATTTGTCATACACACACGCTCCCTCTCTCTCCTCCGTTCTCTCTCGCGCAAATTCTCTACAGGACCTCGGGGAGACACCCATTCATCATCATCCTCAACATACCGGAGATGAGCCTTCGCTAATACACACCATCCGATGACTGCTTGATTTTTATGAAGCGCAGCGACAGAACTTCCTGTTTTCACCTTGACAATTAAATTAGCCGGACGAGGGACGGGAGAAGAAGGATGAATGAAATCATCTCTCTCTCTCTCTCTCTCTCTCTCTCTCTTTCTCCCTTTACAGTGATGTCTTACTTTGGTTTTACATTAGGAGGAAAATCCCTTTCCCAGCTGCGCCTGTTTTAAGGAGATCTTGAGTTTTCAGAGATGGCATTACCAGAAGAGAAGCAGCGCCTCTTAACAAGGAAGCGTGGAATCGATTAGATCTCGCTTTTGCGTTCTCTCTCTCACACAAGCCATGACAATAATGTGTCAATTTTCACCTTATCTGCTTTTCCTAATGCAATTTTCCACACGGCTGCTTGCTGACAGCACATCTCTGCTTTGACAAACGTGTGTGTTTGGTTTGTCAAAGGTTTATTTGAAGAGCTTTTCAAAGGTGCTTTGAAAGTATACGTGTACTACAAGCGTGCTGTTGTCTCGTTAATTTGGTTTAATTTGATAACCGTTTGGCAGATTTGTCTGGCCTGACTCATAGCAGCTGTGTCTGGTCTGTATATTTTGGTTAAATTCTGGGAAATGCAAACCAGATTTATTTATGTCACCTTCTCTGACACTCCCAACAACTAATAAACGCAGTAGGAGCAGCAGACTCGATTCCAAACATAATACTGCAAAATCTTTTTCTTTATCTGTATTGCTGTAGTGTTTAACATTTTTTAAAACAAGGTAATTGGGGACACAGATTTGTAAGATTGTAAGATAAGGATGCTTGTTTTCAGAGAAAAACTAAAGCGAAGTTAATTTTTCTAACCTCATCGGTCATTTTTTTTTAAATTTATGGTTTAAGTATAAATCTAAAAGAAAAATAATTTGCCAGTGATGTATGAAAAATGTAAATAATTGATGGAATATTTTCTCAAAACCACAAGTGCTGAAAACATGCTTTTAATTTGTACTTGTTTAGATATTCTTACTGGACGATAATGACAGAAATGCTGATTAAGAGAATGAGTTTCTGCCGTTAACAAATGTTAAATGATGTCACTCTTTCATCATTAATCTGGTCTGATTTACTCTGAAGTAAGCAGATGTTCATACAAATAAAAGACGATGGTCAATGAATGTTAAATAAGTCGCTTTGTGATCAAAATAAAGCTGAATCTGAGTGCAACCGGAGAGAGGGAATGAAAAGAGAGAGAATCGGGGAGGAAGGAGAGATTCTGACTTCAGCATCTGTTTCTCATTAGGTTCTAACTCACTCTAGTTTTCAACATTCAGCTTCAAATCATCTGTTTCTTTCAGCTTGTCTCGGTCAGGCTGGTCGACTGAAAGAAATCAGGACATTGAGTCTCCGACTGTATTTCATAAATGATGGTGAACGGAAGAATGAAAAACTGGAGACTTTTTTTGTTGTTGACTAATTTATAATAGGTTTTATTCATAAACACTAAGTCACACTCGGTTATTCCTGTTTTTCTCCTTTTCGGAATGAAAATCTCATCGGAATCCTTTCATACTGTGAATCTCAGTGAGTTGATGCATATGTATGCGTGTGAGTGTGTGGTCTTAGAGGCTGACTGGTTCTGTCATTCGGTTAGGAAGTTTTCGCCCCCTGTTTCCTTTTGCCCCGTCACTCTCGATTTTGACCAGCGCGCCCCTCTTCAGACGGACACACTCATTAATGAGGTCTTACACACACATCCTGTGAAAGTCAGCACACAACAGAAATAATATTTTGCTTTATGGATGACCAAAAGACAGTTTGTGCCCTGCTGGAAAAAACAGCTGGTGACTTTGTTTTGGAAGATGGTGGTCTGCTTTTAGCCGCTCAAAGCTGGTTATTAACTGGTCCAGGCTGGTTAAATCACCAGTATCCTGGTTTCAAAACATTGAGGCTGAATAACTGACCAATGAGCAGCTTGATCCAGTCACGTGTCAAAACCGATGTAGCTGCCATCCCAAGCAGGGTACAAAATCAGGGCCAAAGGTGGTTGTGAAAAAATGAAACATACTTTAGATACTTCAAAGACACCTCATGACATCACCTTAGACATCTTATTTAACAAGCATGTGAGGAGGGAGTCTCATTACAGGCACATGCACTCTCACATACTTCGCCACCAATGCTGCCATTTGTTTCCTTGTGCACTTTCGGTCCTTTTAAATGACCTGTGACCTCGGCTGTCCACTCCATTTGCTGCCGGTCTACTGGAGGTCTCAATTCTTGGACACACACAGACGCTTGAGTCATAATGTACAGCATGCTTTATATGTTAATAATACCTTATATATATGTTATATATATGTTAATAATACCTTATATATATGTTATATATATGTTAATAATACCTTAGACAGAAAACATGTTAATAATTGTCATGTCCCAAAGGAATATTTTATTATATTTTATAACTCTTCTGAGGTCAGCTCAGAAGAGTCAAAGGGATATTTGTACCAAAAATGTATATTTTTCCATCATTTACTCATGTCATTCCATACCTATTTGACTTTATTTGGAACACAAAAGAAGATATTCTGAGAAATGTCTCGGTGGTTTTGTGTCCATACAATGGAAGTCAACGAGTGCCACTGTGGTTTGGTTATGAACATACTTCAGAATATCTTATTTTATGTTTCACAGAACCAAAAGAGTCACACAGGTTTGAAATGACATGAGGATGAGTGAATGATGGAAGAATTTTCATTTTTGGATGGACTATCACTTTAATGCAGTTCTCGGTATTGTTTCATTGTAACTAACTTTGTTTTAGGAGATTCTTAGAAATAAAAGAAAACAACTGAGACAATTGTTGGCAGAGAGACGCGTGTGTCTTGGTGTCTCGTTGAGAAAATCTACCCAGCTAACAATTTTAGGTTGTAAGAACATTTTCCTAACATTTCCTTCAAGTAACAAAAATGTTAAAAATGTTATTTTGAATGTTCTGGGAACGTTCAAAGCATCCCGTCTTTTAGATGTTGTATTAACGTTATTGCTTGGTTATAAGAATATTCAAACATTTTTTAATTCTATAATGTTCAGCTAACAAAAGAATAATGTTTTTTGAATAATGTTATACATGCTATATAACGTCGAAAGGTTACTGCAAGAACATTTCTGGTAACGTTGAGAGAACTTTTTGAGAACGTTAGCCAACGTTCTGGGAACGTTCCCTGTTAGCTGGGTAAGCAGGGCAAGCCTTCAACTCCGTTTAGGGTCTCATAAGGGAGAACATTTCATTGAGTTGATTTTTACTTCTCTACAGGACAGGTCAGTCTTGGTTTGCTCACGTGTGGTTTCGTGTCTCCAGTACGCTGCGGGTCTGACTTCAGTACAGAATGTTTTGGTGCGCACGGTGGCAGGTGCCTAAGAGCGAACGCCGATGAGAAGAGAAAGAGAGGAGCGTACGTGCACACACATAAAGGGAAGCTTTGATATATTATACCAGTGAAATCGGAGGGAGGTAAAGTCCAGCTTAGTGTTCACAAACAGGCGCACACACATTCTCATACTCCAGCTCTGATCTGATTCTGCTGGATGTTTTTGGAGCGCACACTCACTTCCCTGTAAACATACCCACGGTTCCCGCGGTGACGGGCCGCTTTGACGGCTCGCCAGAAGAGGTCCTCGCTGTCTTCACGGATGCAGGAACAGCGGGGAACACGCACATGCGTGCGCGCACACGCGCAGTCTTACAGCTTAACATGTGGCCTCAGTTTGTGCGTGCGATCGCCATGGCTACAGAGTAGGTCCCGTTATATAGCTTTACCGCTGCTGCAGATATAAAACCAAGTGCCATTAAAACACCTGGAAGAGAGAGAGAGAGGAAGGGAGAGAGAGGTACACTCTGATGATTAAGCTCTTGGCTGGTGCGGGGTTTGCCACGGTCCACTGAACACACAAAATCCACACATACTCACTCTATACCCAACACGTTTATGAGAGAGAGACTTACTGACAGTTTCACCATGCAGACTGTGGGAACAGCAGACGAACAGAGAGAACAGAGGAGTGGAGAATGTAACGGGGCAGGAACAGAAATGAAACCTTGAATTTAATATTTGGAGAAGAAATCTTGTGTTAGAAAGACATATTGAATGTATATGGGGATTTTTTATGTGTCTCATATCTCGACAGTGCTCTTCACTGACTGACCGAGTGAGGCATTAAATGCTAACCAAGTGCACTAACCTTTAAAAAACCTCCATTGGGGTAAAATTTTAATTTACACGATAAAAGTTAATCATAGTGGAGGCTAATTAATGTTTATGTATTTTAAATTTGAAAAGAACAAGTTGTAGGTAAAACGATGGTGAAAAGTTTAATAAAAAAACAACCTTTGGGTTTTAATACGCACATAGTCAAAGAAACACGCAAATGTTATGAAATGTCAATTCAGTTATCGGACCAAAATCACCGTATGCTTCCAAACCCCTTCCATTACTTATAGAACTCTTTTATCTGCGTCTCATTAGCTACACATTTGATGTACGTTGCTTTTCACATGATTAAATATATGAATTGGGTTTCATGGAGGCTCAGGTTTTGTGCCGGCCCACATGAGAGAGGTGTTGATGGCTAGGATTTGGCTCCGACAGGCCTCGCGCTCGACTCCGTTCTCCTGCCTTCTAACGCTGCTGTGCTTTTCACCCTGCACATGCCCCTCCTGTCGTGGCGTAGACATATGGAGGAAATTGATGGAAGTTGAAAATAAAAGGAAAAATGTGAAATAAAGTGTGTGAGTGGGACTCTCCTCGGGGGCAGCGTAGACCTCCGCTGGCTCTCACACAAAACCTCCTTAACAGCGACAAAAGAATCGCTTTAAAACAGAAGAGAAACGTCCGATACTTTTACGTTTATTTCTTTATCGCAGCTGCATGATACACACATACCTTCTTTTAACTGGTTTAAGAAGTAGTTAATACATGTTAAAAAAATGTTTTCTGGGTCTCTGTTGTCTGCATTTGGAGTCTGTGTGAAGGAACAGTGAATACTGATTAACTAATAAGATGAGGAACATTTAGTTGCTACATTGAATCATTTGTGTCTATCCCACAATGCAACGCTGACGACGTTGAGCACTCAAATGCTTGTGGAGTGAGATACTGCCAGATGTGTGTTAGTTTAATAACCTTGAGGGAAGCAAGAATAAGTCTGGTTGTTAGCTGTAACAGGCAGCGATATCTAGAGACGCAAAACCTGCATAGTTTCAGTATATTTCAATTGTGTCAAATATTTCAAATATTCCAACAGAAGCACATCAGACGCGTTTGTAAGAAATATACTGTATAGATATTAAAACATTCATTAAGAGACCAACAGCAGGTGAAGTCTCACAGCAATTGTCTTCAAAGATGGCGATTGGCAAAAAAAATTTACATGAATTCATTTAGCAGATGCTTTTATCCGAAGCGACTTACAAAGAGAGAGAGAGCATTACACATTTGGTCTCAAGAACTAAAAATAAAAAAATAAAACTTAAACATACAAAATTAAGCTTAAAATACAAACAATTTTAAGAAAAGCAATTAGGGAAATTCATTAGTCCACCTCACAAGGTCACTAGTTGGTTTGACTGTTGAACATTGTGACCTATTTCTAAATTTAACACCTTTGAAGAAACCAAATGCTAATGTTTCTGCATGCTAAAAGATAAGAGAATTGTGCAGCGAACAACAGCTTTAACATCTACAGCTGAGTGAGGTGAGTGTGAGAGGTTAGGCCATGTTCTCTGTGTATCAGCTTTACACACACACACACACACACACACACACACACAGGCAATCTGCGGTCTCCCAGCAGGATGCAGAGATTATTTTATCACTGCAGGATTCCGGGACATTCCTGCTGGACTTCCGAGCGTTAGTGGGATAAAAGCATAAGTGAATCCCGCCGCTCCGACTAGTATTTCACTCCCCGGGCAACGCTTCTGTTTGGCCAACAGGCTGCGGCCCCGGGGCAGATAGTGAGGGGCAGTTTCTGAGGGCCTCTGTGTATTTATAGTCATTTCCCAACATCGCTGTTCTACTCCAGCACAAATACATTACAAATTCACACTCTTGGAGCACTGAACACACACACACAGCACCCCAAAATCTGACATTTAGTTTTCAAAAAGGGAAAAGATTCTGCAGCGAGTGTGTGTGTGTGTGTGAGAGAGAAAGTGTGTGTATTGTGAGTGTGTGTCTTTTGGAGACAGGAAGACGCTGAGACTGAAATGGTGAGAAATACTGAAAACCTCTATGGGCTCCTACAACAACAGTATGAAGATTTTGGGGCCTGTGATCGTCCTTTATTTGCACATCAGCCCCTTTCAACTGGTAAAATGAGTCTGCTTCAAAGACACAATGCAGATGAATAGAGGCACAGACAGAGAGAGAGAGAGAGAGAGCTGACCCAGCAGTGTCAAGCAGAACAACACTGTACTTCACCTCTGACTCAACAATAGTTTATACAGTCCTGACAAATGCTGGTCAGAATTACATCAGGACTGTTGTAAGAACAGTCACAGATTAAATCAGACAGTGTGTTTAAGACGGTTTCATATCAATTAAGATTCAAGATTCTGTTGTTTTCTCTTTTTGCGACAAATCTATTGCTGCACGTTTCAATACATTCACCACTACTTGTCAATCAGTGTGCATTAGTTTGTGTGTGTGTGTGTGTGTGAGCTGACTGCTTAACTCAGACCTTATTCTAGAGCCGCTCGTTCTACTTGGGCATTATTCTAGAGCTGCACGTGCTTGTCTCAGCCATTATTCTAGAGAGCAGATTTCAACACCGAGTGTATTTACACAAGCACACAAAAACGTCTTTGCAAATACATAAACGAACACAGAACTGTAGCGGTGTACTAAATAAAGAATATTAAACGGATGATCCAAAAATTGTTCCAAGTCCCTCACGCACACAGAGCGAGTGTGGCCAGGCTTGGTCAGAGTGACACATAGTAAAGTTTTACAGGTGCAGTGAGGCGGGTAATTGGTGTGTTAATTCGTCCACGAGCGATCAGTGCAGTCTAATGAAATTTCCACTGGTGTTCTCTTACATCCTGCAGGTCAGGAGGCAACTTCCTGTTTGGATAAGAAACGCTTTAAAGAGAGCGAGAAAGGGGCGAGAGAGGGAGCGAGAGAAGGCCACTTTTTGACTTTCAGCTGTGCTGGACTGAGCTGAGGGTAAAGGGGAGGGATGGAATTTCAATTTGCCGCTAACCACCCGCATAACTACCTACATACACATCACACACTGCATGCTTCTCGAACCCGTGTCTCTGTACCGCAGGGCTTAAAGCGTCCACAAAAGGAGACCTTGTGTCAACGTCTGTGTGAATCAGCCTGACCAATTAATGGTGCAGGTGGACGAATGCACCCGAGGGCTTGACATGTGGCACCACCTGATCCCAAGACAGTCGTGCACAACTCATGCAGCGCGCTGTTGATGAGCGCGCAGATCGAGTGTTTAGCGGATGCGTTTTAGGCTAAAACTGGATTTGTCATCAAAACACTTTGAAATCGTATGTGACACAAGGAAATGGTCTGTGTTTGCGCGAATGTGCGTATGATGATCAGAGAGGAGTTGAGAGGCTCCTGTTGAGAAGACATATGTGTGAGAGCCTGACCTTTGACCTTTGACCTCTGGATGGAATTTTAAGACACACACACACTTTCATTCCAGCTGCCGAGGGGAGATCATCGCCACCGTTATGTGGCATCAACGTATTCATTCCGATTATCCTGCATTCAGATTTTGAAATGGCAATACTGAATTTTAAATGTAAACAAACTAAATTCTGTTTAGTGATGTTGGTCACATGGAACGACTACTGCACCTTTAAATAATGCGAATGTGACGGAATGATGAACAGACGGATGGATGTTCTTATGTGTTTCTGTGAGCATTTGTGTATGTTTATCTGCATTTGGTTCCTGCTCTGGGTGAGACAATTTTGCATCGTCTGTTAAGCCATTTGCACAGTTTAGGGTTGTGCCTGCCCCAAATTCTTTATGCTAGTCCACATGTAACCTGTGCTGTTCTAATTAGTAATAAACTTTGTATTCAACGCTGAAGTTCTGAAAGCTGTTGTTCCTGTGCTATCAATCAGACTGTGTAATACGCAGACTTTTCCTACACACACACACACACATTTATCTATCCTAAAGGGACATTTCTTAGACTGCTTCAGTCAATGATATTGGCACGTATGGAGTCAAAATGTACCAGATTTGCCTTCCCCATGAGAATGAAGCTTTATAGGAGTGGTCACTCCAGCAGAGAGGAACCGTTAGAGAGAACTGAGATTTTATTTCATATGATAAAGATATCATGTGCGTGACCAAGCCCAGTGGAACAGAAGTTAAGAGTGATCTGGTCAACTAACACACACCTGGAGAACGTATGACACGCTGCTCTTTCAACACACACACATATTTGAGGCTCCACTGTAAAATGATGTGATGTTTGCATTCGTATGAATGACTTATTGCAGTTTAAATTTTGATTTTAATGTTTGAATTTTATATTTGACTTGTGTAGCTACCTACTCACAAATACACTTTTAAAACATATTTTACTTGTTTATATAATACTTGTATATATAGTTGGAGTATAAATATTATATGTGAGCTGAAATGAAATGATGTTGGTTCTTTATCTGTAATGTTAATGCCAGTTAACTCAGCCAGTTGACATCAATGTGTGCATGTGTCAAAAAAACTAAAGGATTTCAAAATGTAATTTCTAAACACAAGAGGGAGCCAGGCACCATTGTCTCTGTCTCTCTTTTACCACCTATAATCTCTCAGCAACATATTCATTTAGATGGTTTAAACTCACAGTGGACAGTTGGCAAAAAATGGCTCAGATGTATTCATTTATAAACTGAAATAACAAGGCGACGCGTACTGTATCTCTCATTTGTTTTGTCATATGTTTTTTCAAAGCTTTTCCAAAGTGTTTTTAACATCGCGGATGATTAATTAAATTCCTAAAGCAGTTTAATCACAAGGCTGTTTTTATTTGAGGACATTACGACTTCATTTTATAATCTTATTCCAATATTAAATGACCACAGATTTACAGACATATCAGAATTTTTACAGAGACGTACTGTTTGCTTTGGGAATTAATAAATATAAAACGTTTCCGTTCCTGGTTCTGTTTAAACAGGAAATGTAGTTCTACAATCCAACAAGCACAAAAGAATCTCCCTCATCTACAGCTTCATTAAATGCAAGCGGTTTAAAAAGGGCCGAAAAGGGAAAAAACGGAACGTGAGGTCGCGTTTGAAGACAGACTGTTAAAATGTTTGGGATATTTTTCACTGCGTCGGATTCAAAAATACCCTAAACCAAAAGCCACATTCTACGGAAAGCAAGTAACCCGTCGAGAAATCAAACATTTGCAAAACATGGAAACATAATCATGCTAATCATAAAATCAGAACCAAAAATTCCAATCAGTTCTTTTTTAAGCTCGGCTCTAAAACGGTCTGTCATCTAGTCATTGTAGGAAGTAAGAATTTTTCTGTCCCTTGCGTTTTGGTAATTACCTGTTTTTGTGTAATGAATAATTAAAGAACTGTCATGACTCTTTTAAAAATCATAATTCAGAATGCAAATATCATGAACGATCGTTAAAGAGTTTTATTGATTGTTTTTTTTCTCTCTTATTCTCTCGGTGGACGCTTGATTTTTGTTTTAGACAGTTGTCAAAAAAGTTGTTTGTCAAAAATGTTCGAAAGTTTTCTGGAAATAGTTTTAACATTATAAATTGTCTTTGCAGAAAGTCTGCCACATTATTTTTATTTATGTTGTATGTGTAAAATAACAGAAGGATATAACAATCACATCCTCCTGTTTACAGACATATAATGTCTTTTATAACAGTCATTCAGAGCCTCTCTCTCTCCTTTAACTGGACAGAGCTGAGTATACACTGGCCTGCTGAAGTCCTGCAGAGCTGTTTGGACATACACACAGTATGTGTGTGTGTGTGTGCACAGTGAGAGAGGAAGAGAAAAGGAGAGTGTGTGTGTGTGCACAGATTTTTAAAAAGCCACAGACTAAATAATAAATATTAGAGAGACGGGCGAGAGCGCATGGACACACTTGTTTACTTAGCTTTCTATATGGGGACATACCATACCGGATCTTTATTGTTTTCATATACAGATAATTAGAACTACTATAGGTTAATCCTGGCTCCACCAGAAAACAGTTACACAGTTTTGGAACATAAATCAACAAATGCATTATTTACTGTATATGTATGCTGTAAATGAGGACATTTCACTTTTACCTCAGTTTTGGGGACAGATATGAAATAACATACAACATTATAAATATTATAAGTACTCACACTCACAAACACACACACGCTGGTTTTCGGATGAGTGTAAATATGTACCACAGACTGAGCATCCAGTAATATCTAACTTTTTGTCATTTATAATGACAAAGATCATATAAAGCCACAGATTCACAGACATACTCACCTCACTGAAGCTCTGTCTCTCTCTCTCTGTGTCTCTCACTCTGTCTATCTCTCTGTCTATCTCTCTGTCTCTCTTCCTCTTTCTCTGTCTCTTTCTGTCTCTCTCTCTCTGTCTGTCTCTCTGTCTCTCTCTGTCTCTCTCTGATAACGTGGTGTGTTATTTGATTTAAGAGTCAGACTCCTGTGTGAATTTGTTCACATCAAAGCGGTCCATGTACAGTCTGCAGTGGGTCAGCAGGTTCTGGTTTATAGATGAGCATTGTCATATGTACAGAATGGAAAATATGAACACACTGGATTCTGATTCTGAGCCGTTGACTTTATGAGCACAGTATTATTGAGATACCTGCAGTCAGCATCATAAATACCTCAATCATAAATACCTGACCATATCCCACCAATTACAGTCTGGAAACTATGCCAGCCAA
>JAZGTI010016774.1:0-12582 GCA_036877585.1 Botia kubotai
AATGTGATTTGACTTGGTCATTTGACTGTATACTGCTTCACATATTGTTCTGAACGTAACTGTTTTTCTGTTTTTCTAACGGGATGAAACAAATTCACACGGCCCCAAAAACATTTTAGATGTGAAAACAATTTTAAAGCGATTCGAAAGAAAATCTGACTGAACGGACAAATAGCGCATCTGACGCAGAGCTGAAACGTGTGCGTGTTTAGCACAGCTGCGAGGGTCACGGTTGCTCTTTAGCAAGTCAAGTCCTCCCCCTGTTTCTCTCTTTTTCTAAACGCTGGGGGGCAGATGGGCCCTGGAGCTGTCACTCAACCTTTCTGCCTCCAGCATCTGTTAGTTCTCTATGTACTGCTTAATGTAGTCAGGCAGTCACTCAGCCAGCCCCAGCTCTGAAAAGGACCCACCTCGCTTTCCCCTGCATTTCTTGCCAAGCGTTCTTTTGTGCAATTCTTTGTCTTTCTTTTACCCGTTTTGGATAGCGAGGGGTCACGTCTTTGGCTCAATTAGCCCTCTTCATTACCTGCCCCCAAGAGAATAAGAACACACACACACACACACAAACCAGGACGGCTATACACGCACATATGGTTTTATCTTGGACCGTTCCCATTTGCCTCCATCCAAAGCTAAGTGCTAAGTGCCTGCAGGACGCGTGCTGGCTCTCCCACAGTATTGATGAAAATTCTTAGGTAGATTTTGTGTACATGAACGCATGAGGTAAATGTGCTCGCAGTGATTTTTGGGGTTCGGAATATTGAATTTGAGAGCGGAGAGCCCAAAGCTGGAAGAAACAGTGGATAGAGATGCTTTTAGCGACCGCACCGTTTACATAGGAAAGAGCAAGACATTAAAACACACACACGGTTACCTTGCATGCCAAAGACCCAAAATATCGGCACACACACACTCACTGTGTGTATTTGCATCTCTGAATGGATCCTCGAGCTTCTACATTTTCATGATGTTTGAGTGCTGTGTGTTCAGAGGTTTATGTTCCTCTGCTCATCCAAGCAGTATTTACCGTTGACTTTGTCTGTCTCTTATTATTTCACTTGCATTGCTTCATATTTAAAAATATAAAAAATACAGAGTGCATCATTGATTTTTGATGATGTAGGTACTCTTGAGCTTTCCTTAATGGGTTTAAAAGAGATTGTCAACTTAATCTACCCTGGCCCACTGCCTTTTCATTTGCCCCCCACAATCCCCCTACCTTTGGCCTTCTTTATGCCCCTTACATCCCCTCTAGGGCAGGTGATGGCCTCCACTGAGGGCCCTCATGGCCATCATGACGGATTCCACAGATGGAGCATATAAATCAGTCCAACAAAGAGAGAGAGAGAGAGAGAGAGAGAGACAAATAACTCAATGTCTACAGGCTAAAAATGAATTTAACTCCAGAATCAGAAATGTGACCAGCTTTGTCTTTTGGAATATATTTTTGTCAAGTCATTCCATTCTGGTGAACAGTTTTCCATTGGCATCCCACAACCCAATCCCTGTGAAATTGTAGGAATTTCTCATAGTTCTCATTGAGTCCTCGTAAGTGCAGTAGCTTGTTTCTGTTGATTTGTTGTTAAAAATGTTGTGTGTGTGTGTGTGTGTGTCATTGTATGTGTGTGTTATCAACAGAGGACAGTCTCTGTTGAGTCCAAAGAAAATCTGTGTTTTACTGCATGTCAAATTAAAATACGAGAACAGTTCTTGAGCCTTTAAAGTAGAAAGAAGCTATTTTTAAACCCATGATAAAATTCCCTAAAACAATTTTCACATATTTCATAACACACACACGTTGATCTAATTATGTAGTATATTTTTTGTCATTTATTTTTTGACACCAAACTTTTTTGAAGAGTACAGCTAGGTTACAAAGGCACACGCACACACACACATAAACAATATCACTACAGAGTTTTGCTTATACATAAATATGTGTATACGTGTGTGTGTTTCAGCAAATCTGTCAGACGAAGGGTCAGACATAGAGTCAGAGCCCGACCTGCCGCTGAGGAGAAAACAACGACGCAGTCGCACAACTTTCACTGTAGAACAACTGGAGGAGCTGGAGAGAGCTTTTGAACGCACACACTACCCTGATATATACACCAGAGAAGAGCTCGCACAGAGAGCCAAACTCACTGAGGCACGAGTGCAGGTGCTTACACACGCGCGCGCACACACACACACACACACACACACAATCTTGTTATGTTCCAAGAAAAGGAGGAAGTTTCTTGTTAAACTCATGATATATCTGACTGTTTTCAGGTGTGGTTCAGTAATAGACGAGCTCGTTGGAGGAAACAAGCGGGAGCCAATCAGCTGATGGCATTTAATCACCTGATTCCTGGAGGTTTTTCTCATCCAGCGATGTCCAGTCTCTCCCCATATCAGCTGTCAGAGAGCCCATACACACCTGCTGGCCTTTCTCAAGGTAAACAGAGGCAGAGCAATTACAGTTTGATTGGAATGAACGCAATTAACTGTATTGAAACAATGATGCATTTCGTAAACAATGTCTTTTTCTCAGATCCAAGTACTGTTCACAGACCCCAGGCCCTCCCACTACCTTCAAATCACCGGAGTTCTGGAGGGGTGGGGCAAGAGGGCGGTCCTTCTTACTGTCTCTCCGGTCGTCACGGTTATGATGGATTTTCGGAGAGCTTTGGACCACATAACAGTCACACTAACACGACCGTCAATAATGGATTATCTTCCCAGGTAAAAAAGGCCATATTTGTTGCTGTATGTATATGCTGTGGCGTTTTTAACATGTTTGTTTGAGCAGCTTGACATATAAACTTCTAGGCTAACCAATGAGTGCGACTGTCTGTTTGTTGAATGCTGGCTGGTGAGGAGCTAAAAAAGTTCGGGTCCTTTAACTAAAATAAAAGATACACATTTCCGCTTTGAAACTTCAAAGCAATGTCTGTCTGTTAAGCAATTTTAAGCAGTATTTTAAATTAAATATCTTGAAGTTTTCTAAACATCGCTTAATAAAAATGGTTTTAAATAACTTTCAGTGCAGTTCAAAGTCAGTCAGTGCAGGCTGTGGTTGAGCGCACCTGTTGCCTCATGTTTGAGTGTCAGTTTAATGGTTTCGTCTGGCTTCAGTAAAAACTATTACCCCCTTCAAGACGACACGTTACGCAAATAAATTACACCAACTCAGGTCATCCACGGGCCATTTTTTACACGGTTATCTTTTGCTTTCCACTGGACCAAGAAACGCATAGAACACACAGAAGCACTAACACCCCCCTCTGAGTGATAGATGGTATGGCTGACCCCCATATGTTTCTCATTTGTAAAAGGAGCACACCATTGCCTCAGCAGGGGTGTTTGTCAAGTACGCTGGCAGGCTAAAATAAATTATGGTTTGACAGGCGTGACTGTGCGTGACTTGGACTTCCACGTTCTCCGTCATCATTTATAATGTGAATATGTGAAAAATATTTTACATTTATGCCCGGCTAACAGGGAACGCTCTCAGAATGTTGGCGAACGTTCTGTGAAAATTCTCTCAAAATGTTTAAAAAAATGTTCTTGCAATAATACTAGTACAACATCTTTTATGCTATATATCATATATAAGGTTATTTTTAAGTTGTTAGTGGAACGTTTAAAAAAATTAACACTGAATAATGTTCTTGTAACAAAGCAATAACATGAATAAATGTCTAATTCGTTCTTAGAACTTTCAAAATAACATTTTTAAAATTGTGGTAACTTAAAGGAAAACGTTCTTACAACCTAAAATTTGTTAGTTGAGCAGTCAGTTCCAAACATACTTTATTGTCATGTTTTGTGTAGTATTTCTTTTGACTTGTGCCAGTCAGAAGCCACCTAGCAGCCACTTCGAAAACACCCTAGCAACCACACAGCAACGTTCTGGCAACCACCTACAACACTGTTGTGATTGCAACATTTGTTTTGAAAATTTATAAATCTAGTTTATGTAAAGTAGATGTAAAGTAGAATTATAATTGTTTTATAATTGTCTGTGGTAAGCGCTCTATCCTCAGAGCCTGCTCCAAACAGAGAGAACTTCTAGAACATTTTCAAGAGCTTCAGAAGCAGAATCCTGTCCTGGATGTCACTCTGCTTTATTATGGGAAATGGTTTAAACGAGTCCATGTGCGTCTGTATGCGTGTCGTATTGCGTTGACTGTATTTACTGATGTAATAAGATCCCGTTGCCTTGGAGACATGCTCCCCCCTCTCCTATTTCCATATAAATGTGCTTATTTGGTACAGCAACTGGAGAGTGTGTTTATTTTGGCCATAATTCTATTGGTAGATTAAATTATGGTTTGGGAACTTTTATTACCCAGAGCGCACATGCAACAATCCAGTAATGCAACACAGTGTTTTCTAAGTTAAAAAGCATAAGCACACACACACCTTAGTGTACGTAGACGCACAAACATAAACACACACACACTGTACTGCCCCACGGCTTAGTTCTTTCAAAAAATCACATTAAACAATCCCCCAAATTCAATTATCTCTTGCCCGATCCATTGCAGGTCACAGAAATGTACCCAAATACACACATGGAGATGTGTGTGTGTTATTTAAAGGGAAAGTGTGTCATCAACCATTGGTTGAACAAACAGATAGTCCCGCCCTCTAACTCGCATCATTGGTTGAGACGATGCTGCTGTGTCAGGCAGAAACGGTGTTTACAGTATTCAACACTATACAACTGTTAAAAAACATTGAGTCTAATCTCGTATACTAATTACCATGAGTATGTGAATTGAAATGCAGCCAGAGTGACGACTGTAATCTCTCTCTCTCTCTCTCTCTCTCTCTGTCTGTCTCTCTCTCTGTCTCTCTCTCTCTCTCTCTGTCTGTCTGTCTGTCTCTCTCTGTCTCTGTCTCTCTCTCTGTCTCTCTCTCTCTCTCTCTCTCTCTCTCTGTCTGTCTGTCTGTCTGTCTGTCTCTCTCTCTGTAGGTTATGGGACTGTTAGCCCCAGCTGGGGTTCCACACCAGAGTCAGGCTGAATATTCTTTATCCTCTCTCAGCGGTGCTTTGGAGTCGGGTGGTTCCTCTAGCACTACCTGCGCTCAGCGTGTAGAACCTTTGCCTGGTCTACCTGCTCTGGCTAACCTGCCCAGTCCACAGTCTTATGGTCCTCCTTCCTTCTACAGCATGGAGCACAGCGCCCCCTACCAGTACAGCCAATATGGTCAAAGTAAGGTCATTACTGATATTTTGTTCACCATATTTGCTAATTTGTTAGTGCAACAATTTTCATAGTGACTCCTGTATCCTGTACACACCCTGAATGCTAATTTAGGGGATTCGCTGTTGATTGACACTCCCCAAAACTTTGTAGTGTGTACGTGCTTAAAGTAATCAGGAAACAGAATTTTTTATCCATGGAATGAGAAAAAAATATAGGGCGGGACTTAATTTCGTCTTTTGAGAACTGATTGGACTGTTGGAAGTTGGAAGGATAGAAACTATTTGGTCATTGGACAGTCGATATAGTCCCGCCCTTGGGCAGAGACATGCGTCATTAAGAGATGGCGTTTTGTGGGGGAGGAGAGGGGAGTGTTTTTGATTAAAGATTAAAGGGGCACATTTATGACATGTACAAATAAATAATTCTTAAAAAAAACAGCACAATACACATTTAAAAATATATAATATTTAATACATACAATAATAAATAATATAATTATCGTCATAAATAAGAATAGTATATTTTGTTTTCATGGTGACTTCAATGTAAGAGTCTGAACACACACACACTCACACACATCAGTGGTTTATATATATTCTATATCTGATTTGCACTGGTCTGATATAGTAATACTGAACTGGGTAATACTGGACTGGGTTTGTGTTTTTGAATGTCATGGCTGGATGTTAATCTCCTGTGGCAGTATCTTGATTAGAAACAGCTGAGCTTGTCTCGCTCACTATTGCAGGTCACAGTTGACTCTTACAGTTACACAGTGATGAAATGACTGCAGCAGGTCTATAACGAGTCGATCTTAAGGTCAAACTGAGCGTTTCTCAGCCTGATTACTGTATCAGATGGATGGCAGAGTTCAGCATCTGAATCGACTCATGCAAATGCATCGCATTACTCCACAAATCAGAAATCAGGGTCATGTCTAAAAAGCAGATATATGTGGTGATTTTTGAATGGCTCATATTTTACATGTTTTTGGATATTTGTTTCTAAAAAGTTGTATTACAGATGGTCTCAATGCTGCCTTATAAAGAAATATATACAGTAGATACTGTACCGGTCAACAGTTTTAAAACACGTGCTCATTCTTTATTTTTTTCACATTTTAGAATAATAGTCAACTTATTACAACTATGAAATAACACAAATGTAACTTTGGGAATTATGCTTGACTAAAGAAAAATGAAAATAAATAAACTGGGTCATATTCTAGCATATTGAAAGTAGTTGCCTAGAATTGACAAAAACAAGACTTTCTAAAGAGTTTTGAAAGAGTTATCCTCTATCTTTTTCTTTATTATTTCTTTATTATTTGCTCCAAATCATGCATTTGAAAAACATTTTTAAATGAAATTTTTATTACATTTTTATTTTAATTATATTTGTTACCGCAATAATAATTTTAAACATTTAAGCTTTGAAAATATTTTTTTTTTAAGATAAGAAACATTAAATCACATAGTCAAGTGTTTTTAAACGTTTGTATTGTAACATTACTGATATATTTGAAAGCACTTCAATCTCTCTGTGCTTCCCTGACAGATTCCATTTATTATCTGAGACCTGAAATCGCCTGAAGAGCCCGCAGAAGTTCAGACGTCCAGAGGAGGGGCATCTGTGGTCCTGAAGTCCTGACATTTCACAGTCCAAGATGAGGTTTTCTGCATCTTTAAAAAACAAACAATTTATGAGAAAACTAGAGACACGCACGAGACAAAATACAGAAATGAATTTGTCAGTCTGATTTTGTAATTAAAAACAGAAACCTTAAACCAAAGGAGGTCTCAATCAGGGGCTGGAGAAGACCTCACTATAAACCCAGATCAGAGGCGCTAGAGCTGTGTCTTTCTTAAACATTCTGACTCCTGCATAGACGTTTTTTCAAAAGCATTTTTCACAAATACACACAACAAAAACAATCGAATTCAAACAATACAATGAAAGAAAAGATCTTTTCATACAATCTACATTTCCTGGTACCTTAAAGTGCGATATGCAAAAAGATAAATGTTGAGATCTGGTGTTTGGTCTTTAGTATCAGCGGTCATCTGATGCTGATATTCAAACGAGAGCACGCAAACAGAGATGCTGGGCTGGATCCACATGCTGTAAATAAAAGACAAATGTTTTTAAGATGACAATGCACCGTGCAGTCTTTTATACAGCTGTTTCTCTCCACACATTCTCTGTCATATGAAGGATGATTTGGGCTTTCTTAAATGAGGGTTCTGAGATTGAAGCATATTTGCTTTAAATGGATTTTGAACCATTGTGATTTTTTTTACAACTTTCTCAAGAAATAAATGCTGAATTGTTAATTGCTGGGCTGCATACTTTTTTATTAAATATATATTTTTATACTGATTTGATATGTTCTGATACATCCATTTTTCTTCATCTGTATCAACCGATACAGAAATAATTGAAAACAAAATACAGATAACAGAGCCACAACTCAGAATGTTTTTATTAATTTATTTTTAATGTTTGTGTGTGTGCGTTTTCTGTATTCTCTGGATATTTTTACCAAATAAATCATTTATTTTATGACAATAAACCCTGACTCTGTGTATAAATAATGAACAGGGAGGAAAAGACCTTATTCTATCAGTTTCAACTAATTTTACTCTCTTGTACATTTACTCTTTGGTTTATGTCTGTTTTCCTTCCTTGCTCTCTCTCTCTCTCTCTATATATATATATATATCTCAACTGACCCTCAGAATTTGCAGGTGAAAGTTGCTCTTCTTTACCCTGCTCTATCTGAAGGGTCAAAGTTCAGGTTTCTGACAGAGAGAAAGACAGACAGGAAAAAGGGAAGACATGCAAATGAAAATAAAACTACAGTCTTGTCTGTTTTTCATCTGATCTTTAAAAGTGTCTCACTATAATGAGAAACATAATTTTATTGTTACTGTTTGATAATTGATTGCTTCGTGTGAGTTTCAAAAGTAGATCACTTCATCCCATATGCCATTTAAACATCATGTGACAATAATATTCTGCTCTCTTATTCAGATAGATAGGCATGGATTTAGGCTTAAGAGAGACAGAGAATGCTTGATCTCCTTTACGAAACATTAACCTCCATTGTGCTGATATAAATGCTACCGATATAAATGATCTCTGCTACTGCCACTGGCTTTTCGTTGTTTTCGCTATAGTTCAAAACTGCGCATGTGCAAAACAAAGACCAGTTTTGTGTGTGCAGCGGCGGGTTTAGAATGAGAATGACAAATTTCCGTTTCAATACTGCCCTCTACAGGAGGCGACAGAAAACACGTGTGTAATTGACGTGTGTTAAGACAAATTTACACAGGTAAATAAACAGAGCTTTATTTCCGTCTTTATTTCCACGTGTTTAATATTATAACAATAAAAGTCACAAAACAGGACTTGCATGTAACAAACTTTTGTTTCTGCAACGTGTTTCCAGCTACATACAAGCGGCAAGCTTATACTAAAGGGCTAATATTGTGCTAATCGAGCATTTATACACCGAATTTGCACCAACATGCATGATATAATAAACAATGCATCATTCTAAACCTGAATAAATCCGTTTTAGAACATTAATCATTAAATCTCAAAGGTACATATAAAAATACTGTGGCAGACAAAAAAAAACTCTTCATAGCCAGACCAAAATACTGATACTTCATGCTTAAATGGTTACGCGACAAAAAAAGACCCAACCACATAGACCCAACCCTTCATCTTGGACATTCAATATCACTGTATCTGTAGAGTCACACATCGTCTCTGAACTTACACGACAACTGTTACCATGGTAAGCCACATTTAAGAATATTTACCAATGATTATTTTATTACTGTTGTTACTTGTGTTCCTTTCAAGAAGTGTTGGGGAAATGTAATGATAGAAAATACCATTAAATCATTAAAACTAAAGTCAAAGACATACAACGTACTTGTGTGTGTGTGTGTGTGTTCCTGTGTCCCTGTAGAAGTTCATTGTCTCTCTGAGTGGCTTTCTGCTGATCTTTCTGCTTCCTCATTGGACACAAAGTGTAGAAAATGAGATGGTGGACATCAATACTCTTGCTCGCATCATAAACTTCTTTGAGCAGAAGTAAGTACTTAGCAATGAGAACAAAGAGGAAATGAAGACATTGGTCATAACAAGACATATGTCAATAATTTATTAACAGAAAGTTTTGACCCTAATCATTGGTCATCTTAAAAGAACAGTTCGCAGAAATTCAAGTCTTTGTGATTTTCTTGCTTTAGTGAAACAAAGATTTTAAAGCTGCAATGCACTATTTTTGGGGGGTTAGAAATAAACAAATCAGTTATTGAGCGAGTACGGTAGGTTTATAAATGATTTGTAATTTGGGCTGTCGAGCTACAAATGAACAACTACAAACAACTTTTTTTCTCGAAAAACTACAATTTTCAAATTGAGTGAGTGCTAAAGATGAAATAATATACATTTTGTGTTAAGTAGTTGTCTAAACTTGTAGTTGATCGTGCTTCATGTTTTCCAGCTATAAGAGAGTTGATGAGAACGATAATCACCCTCGCCAGTATGCCACGGTCATCAACGTACCGAAAGATCAATGTCTGGCGGGCTTCCAACCTTCACAGAACAACTTCCTGACTCATGAAGATGCCAACATGGTGAAAAACAAAATCTCCGACGAGTCCGACGCACTTTACCTGGGTCAACAGCTTATAGCAGCAGGAACTAGAACAGTGAAAAATACAAACAATAAAAATAAATACAGTATTCATTCTGAGTCTCTGTTACTAAACCCTTCTGACAACTCGCCCATGAAAAAGCTCTTAGACGAAAACAAGCAGGACTGCAGCGTATTCTACACATATAACTCTCCCTGTTTTGACACGTGTCTTAATAAGACAAGACAATACTGCATTCTGACTGCTCTTGAGAACTGGAGCAAACACGCTGGCATTAAAGCTTTCGTTTTCAATGACTTCTGGAAGTTTGATGTAGAAAAAGATCTCGAGAGCAAATTTAAGGAAATTGCGTCTCTCGTGCCCCTCTACCGCTGCGTGAGCGAGAGTGAGTGTTACCCTTGTAAAGGAGAGGGAAACACGCCCATTGATACGAACTGTCTCCCGCAAGTTAATTAATTAATTTCGCCGAAATAAAAGGGAGAATATGCTATAATGCTATGTTAATGCTTAGCTGATCAAAGGATAGTAATTGAAAGTAATATTCTTGCTTGAAGAGATAAATTAATTGTAATTGTGATGACTGTCAAGTAAAAAAATTAAGTACACAAAACATACTATACAAACATAATGGCCGTCGTAAATGGCCTTTCATTGGTCACATGCGGAAGAAATCCACCAATCGGCTTCACCGATTATATTAATTGATTTTTTTTTTTGTGATATTGCAGTAATTACTGTCCGGTTTGGTGATGGGTAACGTTCTTTGCTCGCTTTCTGAAGGCTATGAAACTTCTTGAAAAATGTTAAAAAAACCTTCTGTTTTTCATGCTACTAAAACAGCGTCTTGTTTGTATTAATGTGCCAAACAGCAATAAAAAATATATCATACATGCTCTCATTCTCAGCTTGTTTTGTTTATTGTTAATGTAAACGCATAAGTAAAACACACACGTGTTTATTAAACACAACAGCTGGAAGCCGTTGCACCAGAGTGACTTTTCATGTAGTTTCCTGTTTGTATAAAAGGTTTGGATAAAAGCGTCTGCCAAATTACATAAATATAAATGTAGTGAATAATTAAAGGGAACACCAGGGATTTGGTTTCACCTCAGGGATACCCCTACCACTTAACCGGCTTTAATTGGCGCTATACCCGTGACATATGCTGATGTACATAACTGGCACCTATCATGAACAGAATGGTGATTCGTGTGTCTTGTCTTCCTGTTGTGATTGCGCAGCACTAACCGAGCAGTGAATGACAGCGGTCTGGTCCCATGGCGTTAAACACTATCATTTAAAGTGCACAACCGTCAGCGAATCAGGCAGCGACAGCGGACTGGCCTTGAATGCACTTTATCACAATGTTAATACCGAGAGGCAAATCATTTCTAGGGGCGGCATCTCTCTCTCTCTCTCTCTCTCTCTCTCTCTCTCGTTTGTGGGCGTCTCAAACTGATGAAATGAAACTAAAGTCGGCGCTGTACATGGTCGGTTCTGAGGAAGCACCAGGAACAAATAATGCAGAAATGTGGATTATACAATGACGATTCCCCGACGAAAACAGGGGGAATGTAAGTAAGGCTTTCGGGGAAAAAAAAACATGCTTGTGTTTTAAAGAATGCCTTATTAATGAACGCTTTATTGTGTTGCCATCGACAGTTTGATTCACAGAGTGAATGTATCGTTTGCACATATTTCAACAATTTCAGGTTGCAAGAACGTTTCCCCAACGTATCTATTAAGAAAAACGTTAAAATATTATTTTAATATTATTTTATGTTCTGGGAACGTTCAAAGCGTCCAGTTTTTTAAACGTTGCGTTACCGTTGATGGGTTTATTAACGTTATTTGGTTATTATTCCGTAACGTTCTTAAAACGTACCCCTAGCAACTTAGGAATAACGTTTTATGTAGGATATATAACGTAAAAACGTTCTATGTACGTTCTACTAACTTGATAACTTGAGAGAACTTTTAGGGAACGTTAGCCAACGTTCTGAAAACGTTCCCTGTAAGCTCGGTAGTTTCACGGGCCTGTTGTTCTGACTCAGTCAAAAGTTTGAAATATCGACTCTATACGGAAACGTTTTTTAAATGCCAGCATGTTTCAAAGGCTGATAACCGGGTTAAATATTTATCATTATATATGGTACCGGGTTACTCACCTCCTGTTACCTTTGGGTGGGGTTGTATTGCATTGCGAAAGGCACTAAATAAATTACATGAAATAAATACATGCATTTTGCAAACATTTCTGTTTGAATATTTTGATTGGAAGTTCACCGGCATGAATGCAAAGGGGTCCGTTGTGGACCCTGATACGGTAGATTCCCCCTCAGAGACGATGCTTTCCAGACACAAGACCAAAACAACAATACATACAACACAGGCGGAGTCTGTCTTATTAGAGGACCCATCTCACAATGATCCTGCCTCCAAGAGGTGAGCAGCTGATTTGTAAACGCAAACTATACATGTCTTTTGTTTGTGACGTACACAGTGAATTTAAATATCAAGAGAATTATGTTTCCTATAGTGTAATCCAGACTGTGCGACCAGATTCTTCTGGATCTATCTGTGAATCCATGAAGAGCAAATGTTCTTTGCATAATCCACCAGACTTTCAGAATGAAGATGTCAGTGCAAACAGGTGACAGAACTTTTGTATAGAACAGCATGACAATAGCAAAATAATACACACC
>JAZGTI010016775.1:0-12581 GCA_036877585.1 Botia kubotai
TGTAACAAAACATGGCGCGCTGAAAGGCAGATAATCTGCAGGCGCGAGATAAGGATTCATTATTCCTCATCATTATGGCTCTGCCTTCTTTCTTAATCAGACTCTCTGATCCTGCAGGATCTGGGCACAGAGCAGATAAGCGCCAGTCGTTTATAATTCTCCCCACCTTGGCCTAATATTTTCAAATCAAATCGGGAGGAAGAGGCAGCTGGAACAAAAAGGGCTTATGGTTATAGGGAGCACACGGCTGGAGAATAGCAAAATTGAGAGAGACGGGGTGAGAGAAAAAGACAACACTGGTTATATGCACCGATTGGCAACATTAGGTTCTAAAGACAGTCAATAATTAGTTTAAAAGTAATATAACCTATTGGATCAAAAACCTTAGATTTTTTACAAATGTTTTTTGCTCTGTTTATCTGGCACACATTGACTCATTTTAGCATATAGTGTTGGTGTCTTTAGGACAAGGGTCAAAATGACAATAATAAAACAATCTGTTGGCTAATGCGAAAAAATGCGAATCAATGGCGACTGATAAACATACGATAAATGAATACGGTTACGCAGGAATCAGAGGCTGTCCAAACAGCTCAACTGAGCGACACGTTGGCTCAAAGTATTTAAACAGACCACCCCGTTTTCTGGTGCTGAAATTAATCGCTTTATAAACGTGATATCATAATCCGCTGCTCTATCTGCCGATAAGACTGAGAGAGTTATAAATACCACAAGCATAAATAAATAAATTAGTGGAATAAACAGCGCAGTGTGTTAGTATCAAACTCAAGGTTTTACACTTGGCCGTTGTCAGCTGAACTGTCACGCTGAGGTTCAAGTCAACTATGGGACATTAATCACTGAATTTCACGGCAACAGAGGTCTGTGTGTGTGTTGTGTGTGTTGTGTGTTTGGGTCAGAACACACAACCAGAGAACGGCCCGTTATTTAGTGATAGTTCCTCCACACCTTACCACAGTTCAAAAACAATGTGCATTACTCCAAAACATTACTAATGGATCAGTGGACAAGAATGTTATTTTTAATTTTTTAAACCCCTTTGTCATTACCCTTTATTATTATTATTATTATTACAAATAAACATTTTATTGTTATTATTTTAAAAGCGAACTGATATTTATGCAATGAATATGCCAGTATTTTCCCCTGCAGATCAATCTTATTTATGGAATGCGCTCACAGATAAAAGATAATAAGACAGGACAGAAAATTGATTTGAAAATTATTTTGCTTTCAAAAATACACGAATTAATTTAAAACTGTTTAAACCTCCTTTGACGTTAATCTGTGTTTATCATATTTATAATATGTTTTGTGCAATTATCTGTGCAGTATTTCTCCATTTGACTTTTTGTTTATTGCATCTAGTATGCGCATTCATCATCGACGCATAATTAAAAGCACTTTTACATAGATATTAGGGTGCTGTTTATTTGACTAAGCACTCGGTTTAAGACTGAGGCAGATTATTAAATCATTATCTTTTGAATGTGGCAACGACTAATTCTATTAAAAATCAAATACATAATTTTGGTGTCTTGTTGCTCTGGAAAAATTGAATAATTCATTTTTTAAAGAGCCGCGTTTTGGCTTGATGCGACTGTAAGTTTATAGTGGCGTTTGAGCCAATTATCTTTAATTTACGACCTTAATTGAATTTCTTTTCCAAAGACAGATATTGATGTGATCAGTTTACTTGTAAGAGATACCGACACGACGCGAATCTTGCTTTCTTTCTGTCTTTCGTTCTTTGTCACACAGTCATATCACCGTCTATTTCCCTTTCTCTAACTCTCTCTCTTTGTTGCACACCATCCAACCTATCCCTCCATCCCACCTTCCAAGCCCCCCCACCCACACCCCCCCATTGAAAAGAAAGGCATTCTGTCAATAAATGGGCGTGTTCGCCGAAACAGCTGCTCGTCATCTGCAATCAGCACATCGCAAGAAGGAAAACACTATGCTTGTGTTTGGAATAGGAAGTGTAGCTGAACCGCGGTTACACTGTATGTGTTGTGATTTCTGATTTTGTCTGAGGCCTCTCAAAGGCCGTTCTCTCTGTCAGCAGAGCCAAAGACTCACCTTCTGTGTGAGCCGCCGATGCAAACCTGCAACAGAGCATCCGTAATGATTTCCGCACGTTCAAATATAATACTAATAACAACAATAATAATTATAGTCATAATAGCTCAAAATATTTAGGATATATTATGGATGCATGTCTATGCATAATAATCATAATTCCATAATTCTATAAATCATAATTTTACACATAACAACATCCTGTTAAAGTAAATATTATATTGTTTGCATAATTATCGGTGTATGTAACATAAAGAAACGAAACAGCATGGGCTGGAAAATTCCCGACACCCCATTGTAAAATTAATATATTTATTCATATTATAATTCGAATAAACATATTATGAATAATATATGAATATGAATAAAATGTAGGAATTTAAACAGAATTGTAGATGGTCAAATCGTGGCCATTGAAGCGCTAACAGCCACCTCGTGCATTACAGAGCATCGGTCTCACAACTAACGGGCTGCGTTATTAGGACTTACGGAGAGAAGCGTCGTGCTACTGAACGAACGCGGCCGGTACCTCTTTCCTCTCCGCGGCCCGCGAGTCCACGTCTTCCTCTTTCTGTCTTAATAAGGTGCGTTACGGATGTGTGTAATCGCTCCCGTGCAGGTTAAGTGTGTGTTTTTACTCCGCAGCCTGCACCGACCCGGAAGAGCTCGCGCATGGTGTACAGTAAGTACGGTAAGTGTGTATGTGTGCGTGTTTTTAGTGTGTGTGTGTGTGTGTGTGTGTACGAGAGAGCAAGAGAGAGAGAGAGAGAGTGAGACGGAGAGAGAGTGTGTAGGCTAGAAGAAAAAGGAGCCTAGTTTTTTCCCTCCTGCTGCAAATGCCATCGGCACTTCCATCTGTGTGTCACTTTACATCTGAAGCCCATCAGAAAAAACGCCCGACCACGCGTCGACCACTATTCCGCAGGTTAGTAAATATTCCAAATTATATTTTCTATCGATAATTTTCGAAACTCATTTTAGCGCTACATTTAGCCTAGCTTACCAACAAAACTGATTGAGCTTGTATTAGCCGTGTCTGCTCCCAAGCTTAATGCATGCGTTTATACATCAGTTCATCCTGTTTTGGTGCTTTGCCCCCGTTATATTCCTCCCATCCGATGCAAATACACATGCACACACACCAGATATTACAGACCTTTCATTTGCATCAAATGTTTTGATCTTAAGGTGTTGTGTGTGTTACATATTAATCGAGAAAGCAAAATATTCACCAGAAGCACTTATTTTTCACACTGACACTTATTTGTACGTTGTTGTACACGCAGTGTGTTTTCTGTCTGAGGGTGGTACAGTCATTTTACAATTTCAGATGTCAGCTCTCAAACGCTTATTCATTTCGTCTGCCACATATAGGCTATGCGTTTCATCAGCACCCACGTCCACTTTCCGAAAATCGGGGTGGGATTTTGTGGACGCCTATGTATTTTAAGAGTCATTTTCCCGCCTACCGTTCTCTAGACGAAGGATTTTAATGATCTATTACCACCTGAGTGTGCGCGAGTACGCTTCCTATAACCCGTGAAATTGATCTGATTAGCCCCGCAATGGGTCATAAAGAGAAGTGGGTCTGCTGAAACTGCGCTTCCAGTGTGTGTGTGTAAGAGAGAGAGACAGAAAGAGAGAGAGGTGATGCGTTTGTGTTGGTGGATTGAAGAGCAGTGGAAACAGAGAGAACAGGACGCGACGTTAAGGCACATCATAGTCTTTCATTGGCGCAGGCTCATTTGGTTTGTGTTTGCATGGAGAGAACAGCAGCTTCCATTCATTGGAGCTGAATGCGCGTAAAACAGCTGTTTGTCCCTGATAGCATGAGACCGGCCACTCCATTCAGCGGCACAGAGAAATGATCTGAAACCACGTCCTCGAATCAGCACTCGACCGAACGGAAGCGATGCGTTTGTGATTGAACCAGAATATTCTTGCGATTCGTCTCTTTGTTTACGTCTTTGAGTTATGAAGTTGTTAGACGCGTCAGTATAAGCGACAACAAACAGAGCGCCAGTGGAAATCAAATAAATGCATTAGGCCTGACGTGGTTGAATACGGGTAAATGTTATGCGAGCAGACGAACTGATATCATTATAGGCTAATATATCTGACACGTATTCATCAGAACGAATAACCAACGTATATTAAATAACGAATATTTGGGAAATGAATTGTTTGGCCTGTTGCAGACATTTTATCCGCACCAAAGAGCATCTTCAGATCTTCAGACGTGTCCTTCTCGAGCAATGAGTTATCAAAAACCAAACCTGCACTCGAGGCTTTTGCGTTTTTTCCCTCTCACCTTTTCTAGTCAGTAATTCTTAGAAATAAGTCAAACTCTCATTTTGACGTACCCATTATAATTTCGTGTCCTCGGCTGGGTTCTAAGAATCTGCTCGGTAACCTACACAGGCCATTGTCACGCAGTACACAAATTCATAAAGAAACTTCGTTCTTGAAAAGACCAAGTACAGAAATCACATTCGGTCGTGCTCTTAATCTTCAGCGTGCAGAGTAAGTCTACAGTTAATCTGAGATGTATATTATTATTATTATGTTTTATTACAATTGTTTTTACCGCTAAATAGTTTTATTATCTTTATTTAAAATTACTTTATTACCGTCCTGGTATTACAAAAAAATCACACACACAAAAAAACAGTAAATAGTTTTTATAATAATTTTAGTTTTTTAGTTTAGTGAAATGTATTATTTTACCGTTTGCGTTTTACATAAGCAGCTCAGTGTGATTTTCCACAGCTGGTAACTGAGACGGGAAACGTTTTGTTGCTTAAAAATATACGTGACGAACAATCTTTTAAATGCGTGAATATTGCAGGTGTGGTACTCTTGTTTCTCTGCGGACAGAACCCCCCAAGTCTTCATTCGGTAGCCAGAATGAAGCGTGTGTCCTATGGTTCACCCCGGTCTGTTTGGACAGCTTTACCTGGTCGACCCTTTCATCAGATCTCTATACATCTTCGGGTTGTCGCCATACGTCACGGTACTCGTGTTAAAATGTCGTTTAATCATCATGCTTCGAATATACGAGATTCTTTTGCGCGGAGGCAGAATCAGTCAAGCAAAAGATGAACAGATTGAAGTCGCCTCCACGATCAACCATAATGAAAGCGGATGAAAATGAGTTTGTTTTGATTTGATTGGTTGTATATTTGTTATATTGTGATTATTGTACAGGCCGCCAGAACGTGTAAAAAGGTGCTGATGCTACGATAACGAATGAAAGCTGGAATTAGACAATAGACGATATGCTGTTTTGTTCCTGAGCTCTTTGATGACTTCTTTTATCAGTACCAGCATTCGGATTTGAAAAAACAACACTTTACCAAATTATAACAGAGAGGTTTTATGTGTCGATAAATGGTGTTCGATAAACAAAGCGTTTTATCAGCGCACACATCTTCTAACTCTTGTTATAGGAGAGACTGAAATAAAAAGACCGGGTCTTAAATTCTCACCCACAGTGAAATGTGTGATGCCTCCTGATTTTAATCTGCCTAGCCTGACATAATCATTCACAAATTATCTACCCAATCTTCCATCTGACCCAGTATCGCTATCTTACCACCGATTTACTGTACCGTACATGAATCAGACTGGAGGCCCTTTCTGAGAGAATGGGTCTGATTGAAAATACGCGCACACATTGTACACACATTGTGCACAAACACACATGATTACTATATATATATATATATATATACATACACGATATATATTTATGTATATTTGTATATTGTATATTTGTATGTATTTATTTATATATCCACCTCGACTATTTTCTAAAACTCTTACAGCACATTTGGAGTGTCTGGGACGGCTTCCATTCATGTCCTGAGCAGCACTAAGCTTAATCGGTCAAAAACAAAACCCATAATCAGGATTTGACTTTCACCGCAACGTGTTGCCTCCGAGCACCTCTAATGTACGCGCGAGCTCGGGATAATAGCGCGCGCAGATCATTACACGCGTCCGCTGACAGCTCCACAATGACAGTGAGCCAGTGCGCTTTCCATCCAAATTCAGTCTTTACCAGCGAAAAGAAAGGAGCAGCCCTCCTCGCGCACGAGAGAAATTTGTTGCACGCTTCTCTAAATCAACATTTTACTCAACTTCCGTACTGTCTTATTTTATGGCGAGAAACTGGATTTTTTTAAACCGACACATCCAAACTAAATATTGAAAATTAGGAACTTAAAAGCTGCTAGAATAAACACGGCAAATTAAAAACAAATAGGCCAATGTATTCCAACTGTAATTCATATGCTTTTGGTTTCCGTTTGAAATCGCCGTTGATTATATATTTGTCATTTCCTGGACATCTAGAGATATTATTATAGTGAAATAAACACAGGCAGAAAAGCGTGCAGTTTACACCCCCCCGTCTGTATATTTCCTGCCTGTTTACTGACGTCACGTCCAGCGGCGTCGACAGGGCTGGTCATCATCTCACAGAACTGAATGGCATCAATCGAGGAGCACAAATACATTTTGTCAATCTGTGGGGACGGGCTGGTCATATCGGAGCACCCCAAGGGCCAACCCTCATTATTATAGCGCAACCAAGTAGAGTGATCTCGAATAATACCCGACACAAGCCCCTAATGTGGTCTGTGTGTCAAAAAACATTTTCATTAGATATTAAGGTTGAAGATTTAACTGGAATGGTGATGTAGGAATTGCATCACGTTACATTTAATGGCCGCTTAAATTAATAATAAGGCAGCCGTCCGGTCGGTGTCCGTCAAAGAGTAAAAAACATCGATTTCAGCAGCCGGGGAAAGCCCGTGTTTATAGTATAAGAGGGGAGCGAGGGGTGGCGGTAGTTTAAGCGTATCGCTATGTCGCAGTTCAGGTTTAAGATCGAAAGCATAAGATCTTTGAACTATTGGGAATACGTGCTAGTCACCGCGAGAGGACGCGCTGTCACAATTTTAAAGCGAACACACACCGACTCACAGTTACACAGACACATTAAAACACACAAGACAGGCAGGCCACAGGACGGCGGAGCCCGTGGGACAGGCTGAAATTTCCAAACCACACCGTGAAGTAGTTTCACCAAACACCTAAACACACAATTTTTAATCCAGCCTTATATAGTGCCGTGACGAAATCTTAACTGATATTTCCAAACGTTGACTAGAAAAGCACAAAAACCTGACAGCATCTTGAATTAAATTCGTCAATGTTTACCTAGAAACGTATTCAATATTTTCGCAAATGGTTTTTACTTTAAAATATAGTCAATTATTTTCTGAAGTGTGCCATTTATTTGAACTGCGTAAATGCTTTATATTTGCCCGGGTGTACATATAAGTGCATCATATATCAACACCTTCACAAAAAAAGCACTGTGTATAAACGGGGTGGCAGAATTAGGCAGAGATCCCGGTCATCTTCCCCTGGCCCACTTTATTCAATTAGCCCAGGCGGTTGGGCCCCGCCCCTGCTGATGACACTACAGACCCTCCTTAAGTTGCGTCGCGCCACAGCTGTCTGCGAGCATTGAGCTGACTGGCGCCATCCAGAAAGAATGCCTTCACTGTAAAAAAACACAGAGAGAAAGAGAGAGAGCAGTGCATTCAGAGACAGAGGGAGTGAGCTCGAGAGAGAGAGATAGAGAGAGAGGGATGGAAACAGAGTAAGAGGGTTACTACTACTGCGCATAAACACAGATTCGATCAAACTTGTGTTCGGTCAGAAAGCAGAAAACTTATCCGGATCGACCCGACTCGGGCTGAAGCGTCAAGCTCACTTGTTGAGTCAACAACGCGACAGCGAGCAGAAAGAGAACTTGCGGAACCTGCCGCGCGCTTGGACTCACACGCGGACTTACGATCCACTTTATTTTAAATGCATTTGAATTTTACAAGTTAATGCGCATTTAATGAAAGGACGGATCCGGTTTAAATGAGCTGCTGACACTTTGCCAATGACAGAAAGAACACAAACAAACGGACGGGCTTAATAAAACAATTGTTCAAATTGTCTTGTTTAATTTCAGGTGATCGGAAATAAAAAAATCGAATCTGTGGATTAAACAGAGGAGGACTTTGGACTTTTTTACTTTCGTGTTTTGTGTATCGGTGAGTGTATGAACGTTTGCTAAACGATGGAAGTAAGTCCGGAGCCTCGCTGGATGACCCATCATCACCCGGTCATTAACGGCCAGCATCCCGAAACGCACCACCCGGGACTGGGACACTCATACATGGACCCATCGCAGTATCCCCTTGCGGAAGATGTGGATGTATTGTTTAATATAGACGGACAGAGCAACCACCCGTACTACGGGAACTCGGTTCGGGCCGTGCAGAGGTACCCACCGCCACCTCACAGTAAGTATGAATCTAAAAGCCTTCAAAAATAACGATAAAACACCAGTTAACGAATTTTTGGTTTGTGCACTTTAGAAATTTGTACAACAAACATGAAACAACCCATTAAGATAAAAACGTCACTTTAAGTTAAACAGTTATCAGTTGACTTTATATTGTTTATGTGGCTTAACTGAAGTGATGTCACAGGTTTCACATCTGTCTAGTAGTCGTCGTCTGTTGTTTTACTTTCTCAGATATTAAAATAAAACAGTAAAATGCAATGAGGAATTTGATCCAAACATGAGGAATTGTGGAAATCATTTCATTTAAATGTCATCAACAAATGTAAAAAACAAACAGTGTTGTTCAAAAATACGCATCCTACAATTTATATTAAAATTTGAATAGAAATGTGTGATAATATAATAGTGAGGTATTAGCCGGCCTGCTGGGATTTATTTATTAATTCCGAAACAACCACAGACTCTAAATTAGAAGGTTTTTTGTGCAGATTTTGCACTAGGTACCTGAACTGAGTGCGGAAGAACAAACGCTTTAATTTACTGCAAGACTTCCTGAGCGCAACGGGGACAGCCGTGACCTTGTTTCTTTTTTTAATCTTCCTCTCTCGATCTCTCAAAACTTTGAAATCCGTGCAGCATGAGTAGATGCCGTTGCATAAAACATCGAAAGTGGTTTAAAAGTGAGAAACGTTATTTGCGACCCGTCCCAGCGCCATCGAAAGTCTTCTACGTAATGTAGGCCCATACGTGCAGTTTCACAGCTGTAATCTTCCAGTCAAACTCGCTACTTAAGCGTTTGTTCATATATGTAAAAATAGATCCTATCGATCAGAATTTAAATTAACCTTTGCTATTTTTGCTATCCCATAATACTTTCGCTACTCTTGTTTTATGTAAACTGTACATATTTATAATATTTGACCGTTTTGTCTTTTACAAAACGAAGGGTGATTTTCTAATTATTCTAATTATTATTATAATATTTTAATTATTTAGAAGTTGTTCTCTGGCTTTCTTTCTGTGATGATCTTGGGAAATGAGACTATATAGGAGAACCAGTTCACACCCACACCTAATAACAGACTGTCTTTTGTCTCTGCAGGTAGTCAGGTGTGTCGCCCATCATTGCTGCCCGGTTCTCTTCCTTGGCTTGATGGCAGTAAAGGCATCGGCCCCCACCACAGTACCTCTCCCTGGAACCTCGGCCCTTTTCCAAAAACGTCCCTGCATCACAGTTCCCCTGGGCCTCTGTCTGTGTACCCTCCAGTTTCCTCCTCCTCGCTGTCTGCTGGTCACCCCAGTCCACACCCCTTCACCTTTCCCCCCACTCCACCCAAAGATGTGTCCCCTGACCCGTCCATTTCCACGTCCGGCTCGGGCTCCGCTGTACGGCAGGAGGACAAAGAATGCATTAAGTACCAGGTGTCTCTGGCCGAGAGCATGAAGCTGGATTCAGCTCATAGTCGAAGCATGGCCTCTATCGGAGCGGGCGCGTCTGCGCACCACCCCATCGCCACTTACCCTTCCTATGTGTCCGATTATGGGCCGGGGCTCTTCCCACCAAGTAGCCTGATAGGTGGGTCCCCTTCTAGTTATGGTTCCAAAACAAGACCAAAAACAAGGTCCTGTTCAGGTAGGCGTGCGCTTTATTAATCTTTGATTTTACTAACAAATCATAGACCGATCACTCAATATTAGCTTTTCATTGAAGCTCTCTTTAATTGTCTACATGCCATTTTATTCATTTTCCTCACAAACAGCCTCCCAGGTTAACTAGTTCCCTAACTAGTCATTTAGTCTTGGATTTTTTTCTTTTTTGGCAGCGCCAAGGCTTGGCTATCAAATTTGGGCAGAGTCCACATCTATTGTACAAAGAGCATCAATGACTTCACTTGTTAAATATAAAGAAATCTGACCTGATTTTATAAACAGAATACAAGGCATAACAGAAATAGTATGATGCAAGCAATATGTAAAAACTCAAATCAAAATAATGGAAATCATAATAAGAAAATGCTTCAGTGAATTTCCATAAGCCTGGTTTGTTTAATTAATTCCTGATAACTGTCTATTTTAGACAGCAGATATTTGTTTACACGCCTGCCTCACATTATTCCGTTTCTATACAATATTAACCTTCGGAAATAGAGCAAATGTCGTCTAGTTACAGCGGAATTAACCGCTCAGATTTATTAAACGTCGCTCAGCATATGCATATGAACTGCACACTTTTAAAGCGGAGAGGAGCTCTAGGGTTTTCCGGATGTAGATGTGTGTTTTTCTCTCTCATCTCTTGCTCCTCTTTTGACTAGCAGTGCACGGCCCCGTCTCTCTCGCGGTTGTGTGTTTAGGCTAATCCAATTATTTTCAGACTGCTGCACGCGACAGTTGCATTGTTTACTTTGCGCAGAAACTTTGATAGAGTCCGGATGCGCCGCGGATCGCGCGCAATAACGAATTAGCTCGCCGTAAGACGGGTTGCAAGCCCGCACAGACGGGCTGTTATTCAAACACACCGAGAAAATGATTTCAAAAGGTCAACCAGCTTTTTTAATGCGATTAGCGAACGGACCGTTTTGAATCACGGGCTATTCATAGCAATAGATTATATGATAATGAGAGAAATATCTATTTAGTGCCCTTATAATCGTTTTAAGTGTATTATTATTTAAATCGGCACTTACAGAGCGTTCCAGTTACTCTGATTGCTGTTCTCTATTACCTGTTATTTTATTACACCTACCCAAGCATTATTTCATTAGCCAAACCTTGAAAAATATTTAATGCAGCAATAATAGTTGAACGGTGTAAGACAAATGGAAAAGTATAAAATCAGTAATTGGTGACCCGCTGTTTTTATAAAACCGTGTGATAAAGCAGAACTCTGTGTAATGCGCTTGCGTGTGTCGCTGCGCGGCGGAGGTGCTGGCGAGCTCTGCGGGTTTGAGGCAGTGGGTAGAGTCACACAGAGCCTTGACGCTCCGCACATGAGGGCAGAAATCCTGTCGGGTACAAGGGGGGCTGCACGGCGAGCTTGTTTTTCGTTTCAGCGGGGCGACCGGAGGCGTGGGTCACTGAACAAGTGAAGCGAGCACCCCTCACCTGTCAGTCAAACAGAAAGGATGCCAGTCAAACGCTACGGTGTTTTAATTACGTAAAGCGAGCAGGTTACACAATGAGTTAATGAGAACTGCGCTTTCACTCGGTCCGTTCAACTTTATTGAAGCCACACAGTCTAGAAAACCTATATGACCAGTGTAGCATATATTACACCTTATTTTTATTGAAGTTGTTTAAGTTTAATAATATGGTTTAAGAAACCGGGAGGTTGTTTTTTAGGAAATCGAGTCCTAAAATTTATAATTGCGATTCCCTCTTTAATGATCAAATGAAAGATGCAGTATTTTCACGGCCTCGCTGTTTAGTGACTGCAGTATGATACGTTTGATAAGACTTATCTCTGTGTACTTTTTCACATCAGTACTTAAAACCGCAAAGTTATTTGTAGATCTTATCAGATGATGTCATATCTGACGATTGAGGAGTTCTGCACCCTGATGTCATAACGTTTCTATATAGAAATGCGTTTAATAATAACAACAACAATAACAATAATCGTATGATAAAAAATACCTGATGTTTATTATTATTACTAACGAAGTCCCATATGGATTTTTAAAATTTGTTGTTGTTATTATTACTATTATTATTATTATTATTACTATTATTATTGTCTTTATGTGTGTGTATTTCTATACTAGGTTTTATATTTCTTGAAAATAATCAATTATTAGCTATTTAATGTTCAATTAATAATGTGTAAATATGTAATGCTTATATTTTACCATAAATCAAAGCTACTAGCCACTGGCGTGGTCACCAGGTCAGTTATTGTGTTGCTTTGCTGACGTGTGCATGTCAGTGTGCTTTAGTGGGTCTAAAAAATCAGTTGTGCATGCGTGTGTGTATCTGTGTTCGCAGAGGGTAGAGAATGTGTTAACTGCGGGGCCACCTCGACTCCTCTGTGGCGGAGGGATGGCACCGGTCACTATTTGTGTAACGCCTGCGGACTGTACCACAAGATGAACGGACAGAACCGACC
>JAZGTI010016777.1:0-12580 GCA_036877585.1 Botia kubotai
AGTAAGAACAATAATTCCAATTTCAAAAAATCTTTCACAGCTGGATTATTCATCAGCTGCACATAATAGCAGCATGGGAAAAGATGCTGTTTTGTGACTAAGGTGTTACATGATTTGACATTTGGATGGATGGTTTTTGTGAACAGTGAACACTCTGTTTGGCTAATAATCTTCAGAACAAACCAATAACATCTGTGACATGTTGTCAGTTATGACATAATTTTGATTTGTCCTTCATTTTGCTAAAACAAACAAAAGTATTGTATTTACAATTAAAATCTATGGGGCAAGTGTTCCAGAGGGTTTAAAAGTTAGAATGTGCAGCTCAGATTTATGTAAGATTTGCATTTATTTTTCTAAACAAAAAATGTTATTTCGTTTGTTGTCTGAATTGCCCTTGTAGCAGGGAGTGTACTGTTCAAAAAGGATTAATGCATGTACTGTATACTACATGTATCATACATACATTTTCCCATTTATATAATGTTCATACTCATCCTCAAAATGACAGATGTATCTTCACAGAAGTACAGTGCTCATTATATCAACAGACCATAAGAGGATTGAACATCTACACTCTGGTTTTCTCAATTGTGGTCCTTTACATAGCAGGACAGGCAAAGAAAAAAAATATAATAACCTCGCACAGACAGGCAGAATCAAAAGAGAATATAAAAAATCCTGTATAAAAAAATACAGAGAATTTTGTGAATTTTGAGAGAGAGAATTAATGAAAAAAAATAATACATCAAAAAAATACTTATGCATAACATAAAATCTTTTTTCTTAGTGGAGAAAGGGACAATGGAAAAATAAGAAATTTTAAGGAATAAAGGGGGGTGAGATTAAAATGAATGTAGTCACAACACAGAAGCAATAGTATAAAGGAAAATGTAGAATGTTAATCTAAATCCTGCATTTAAACATGATTTCTTGTGAGGCAGTGCCCACTGGCTTTTGTAAGGTTAAAATTCTGTTGTAAGATTGTGAAGTCCCAACACCTGCCTTAAAGAGAGAGAATCTGAGCAGAATTTTAACAATGTTCTCATTTTTTATTTAATGCTGGAGAGAATGGGGCGATTATTAAATACCTCACATGATTTTGTGTTTACAATCTTTTTGCGTTTCAAAATTAATATTTAAATGTCATATTTTGCAAATATTGTATTCATGCTAATACATCTTACCATACACTTGAGTAAACTAAATGTTATGCATAATGAATGTGATGAATATAATAGCTGTTGTTTTCAAATATCATTCTGAAGTAGTTAGCTCCCCAGGTGGCATGTCATTATTTTGATAGCTAATGATGAGTAGCTGTGTTAGCTTTACCAGATAAAGGCAGAGTCACATATAATGGGTCTGAAAAATCAACATTGACCTGCAGGAGAAAAGGAACTAATCAGGTGACTGCTAACGATTGGTCAAATGACAAGGAAAGACAAGGAAGATCTATGATCTTTTGGAATTTCAGAATGGTTTTGGATCTTAATCCACATTTAGTTCCCAACCTATTCTCAACCCAAACATCTTTGTGATGATTTTTAGGTAAAATGAGTGGTGGGGTTTCAGTGGTGTGTTATTTGAGGTCTTTCTGAAATGGTTAGTGTGTCATTATCATGAGTACCTTCTCAGTGAAAAGCGCTTGCTGATCATGCAGTAGACAGTCCTGCTGTGCCAGCAACACATTAGCTCTCCTACAGAGACAAGCCAACACATGAAAGCAGGGAAGATTATTCTTAATTACGCTTATAAATTGTGTTTAACACAGTTTGGTGTCTCAGACATGAAATCACAGTGATACAGACCAGCTTCGCTCCAGATTACAGGTTTGTTTGAAATACTGAATATGGAACAGCTGTTAAATTCGATTTATATTTGTGACTCTATGTTCACACTCTTGCCTTGGGCAGAAAACTGTGGCATTTCTTATTTCTTTCATACAAAGCTGTCATGGCAGCTTGCCTAGAGGAAGCATGGGATTTCTTATAAATGTGCATGACACATTCAGCTACAGATATCAAGGCAAGTGCTACTGGGGAGGACAACTTTGCATCTATTTTGGCAAAATTCATATTTGAACTGCACATGGCCAAAACCCAATTACTTTGCTCACCATATTCCAAAGCTAAGGCTTAACAATATAACTTTCCATATGTTTATTAATATAGTATCTCAGCTCTTAGTTTTCAGGATGTAAGAACGTTTACCAAACATTTTCTAACAACTAAACGAAACAAGGAGGATAGCAAACAGTCATATCTTACAGCTGTTTTTATTTCAAACTTATCTCTTAAACTGCCCTCATGCAAAACTCTGCAGGCCATTCAACTGAACATGTTCTTTATGATTCTAATAATCTCAGGTATTCCATAATGCTGCATTAATTTCCATAGGGATTTCTTGAATGTTATATACAAAAGTACAAAGATGAATTCCACTCCTGTGATTGCTCAATTATGATTCTTAATGTTGCTATCTGGTCTGTGCTTGATTTTCCTTGCAGAAAGTCAACTTGATTATTTCTCAACTTCCTGTCTACTGCATTTTTAGTCTTTGCAGCAGTATTATGTTAAGCACTTTCCCACAGAGAGAAGCATAATTTCTCTATAATTGTCACATTTACTTTGATCGCCTTTTTGGTACCTTGACTAAGAATCCTTCTTTCCAGTTTTCTGGCACCTCCTTTGGCATAGCTGCTGAAATATTGGGGCTGCTTTTAATGCTTCTGCTGGAGTTTTGTCCTGCTAACTTTTCATTATTTTGTGTTTAGATTTAGTTCCCTTTCAGTCAGTCACGTTCGACGTTACGTCAACGAACTGACGTATGGAGTCTCGCTTCAGAGCCCTATCACCTTTGAATAGAAAAATAACGCGCCAATGAACAATGGCCCATGAGGAAAGAGCCAATGAGCATTAGGAAAAGGAGTTGCGGCCGAGTCACGCCTACATGGAAGCGGGTATATAAAGCCTGATATATATAAAGGGTATATAAAGAGGTTTCCAGCGTCTGCTGCGGGTGACGGCGCAATCAATGGATCTCGCTTGCCTCCGATGGTGGTTCCCCTTGGCGCTTCGGCGGACCTGGTTTTAAAAGAGCTTATTCCCCAGAAAGATAATTTCCATTCTAATGAGCTCTTACGGATGATGTTCATCAGGCACCCGCCTGTCTGGGAGATGAAGCAGGGGTGTCCTTAGAACAAGTGTCCAGGCACATTGTTGTGACAATGGGTGCCTCCAAGACAGGCTGGGGTGCTGTGTGCACTGGGCAGGCAGCTTCGGGCTCCTGGACAGGACCTCTGTACCTGTAGCACATCAATTGCCTTGAGTAGTTGGCAGTGCTTTTGGCCCTGCGCCGGTTTCATCCATTGCTGTTCATCCGTTGCATGTGTTAGAAGACAACAAAGCGACTGTGGCGTGCATCAACTGCCAAGGCAGTCTACGGCCACGTCGCATGTCTCAACTCACACCACCATGCCTTCAAGGACAGGTGGTGAACCTGCAAGTGCTGCCCATGGAGGAGGCAGACCCAGCCCTTTGAGTCCCGTCCTCGAGCCTCTTGGTTACGTATGTAACCCTTGTTCCTGAAGGAGGGAATGGAGACGTTACGTCCCCTTGCCGCAAGCCTGATTCACCACTGATTGACCGGGACACATCTTGGCTCCTCAGCACAAACCTGAAAGCAACTCCTTTACCCAATGCTCATTGGCGCATTTTTTTCTTTTCAAAGGTGATAGGGCTCTCAAGCAAGACCCCATACGTCAGTTCGTTGATGTAACGTCTCCATTCCCTCCTTCAGGGAATGAGGGTTACATAGGTAACCAAGACGTTCTTAATATTTGCTTCTCTGTCGGAGTTAACAGGAAGCAGATTTTCTGCTGCGGGGATTTTTGCCATTTTACTGGAAGCTGGTATATTAAGCAAGACTTGGTACATATTGCATTTACATTTAGTCATTTAGCTGATGCTTTTTTTTTAGTTAAAGAAGAAGAAATGGCGGTGTGTTAGTATATTGTTAATATTGTTCGTTAATATTGGTTTGATATTATGCCAGTAGGACTCTGTTGTAACTGCTGTCATAGTTTTGGAGATAAAAATATAATTCGCTCTGTATAAAAAGTCAATGCAAAGCCATTGTAATGACAGATCTACAAACATGACAGGCTGTGAAAACATATGTAAGAGCTCATCACCTCAACAACCTATCCATACTGAATTCTGTTTCCCTCACTGTTCCAATCTATGGTGCTGATGAAACAGTGCTTATACAAAAAAGGCAGGACACAGAATATGAACAGTGTGGTGTAACTGGAGTGATAGAGGTCAGCTCAATTATACCATATCGAACAGCTGAAACAAGTTTCTCAGATTTGTGTGTTACAGATTTGGGTTCTACAAACTAGATTTAGAAAATGAATGTGAAAGAAGAAATTAAATTGAAAATGAAATAAAGCTGATTAATCTGAAGCTGTTTGCTTAAACATTTGAAATTTTGTAGACAAAATATATTTGTGCCAACATATTTCCTTGTCATTAGAAAATTACAATTTATTACAATCTTTAGTCACAACAAAATTCCAAAAGTTACATTTGTGTTTTTGCTTTGATATTTCTAAACTTTTGACTGGTACTATATTTTTTATATTGCAATAATTTAGAAACATGCTACATCATATTATGGTCTAGAGGAAGAGGAGCATGAAAACAGGCTACTGTATCTGTCTGCAGTGATTCTTGGGCTGCTAGCTCTGTTTACTTGTTAGATGTTTTGAATGCAGTTGTTTTTAAACCTTCGCCTCAGCATCAGAACTTCTCTTATATGAATATGTAAATATGAAACCAGAGGGAAAATACATATAGTGAAGTCCGTTCAGCAGCTTCTTATTAGTTACGCAGAGCAGTTCTCCCAAACGCTGCAATTCCTTTTTTCTGCTGTAATCTAATTTTGCTTTCATCTCTGGAGAGACCCAACTCTATCAATATTCTAATGACAAATCTGCCTGAAGTAATTTTTCTCACATAAACAGCACAAGCCGATCTCAGATGAATAGAAACCTCTTTCTTGTTTTCCTCATTCAACAGCCCCCCACAGCTTGATAAACAGTTTGAGAAGATTTGGGCTTCTGTTTACATTTCTCATTGTTGATTTAGTCCAAATCAATATGGGAACTGCGGCCGTGGACCCTGGCTTGATCATACCTAATAAATAGCACCCTTGGGTGTTTGGTCCTCTGAGAACGTTTGGCCTAAGATTCGGCAGCAAAGAATTTCTCTTGTTATTGCAACAGGAGTTTCTTTTTTCAAAACTATGCATTAATATATAACATTCAGCAAGTGCAGGTTTCATCAAAAAAATTTATATTGGACCTTTAGTGTGTAATAACTGCTGACAATACAATCTTTTTTCTCAAATTAAAGTTTATTGGCTACCTCTAATGTCTCACATTTGTGCGCTTGTTTGGTTGACAAAATCAGTATGAAATTTGAATACTGATGAGGTGTATTGACTGCAAAGCTTAGATTTCACTGAACTTACTATTCACTACCATAAACTGCACGTAAATTGCATCTAACAGCTGGGGGTACAATAAGCATAAAATTCCTAAGAGCAATTTTTGAAGGGGACACAAATAATACAGCCCAAAATGTTTACTTTGTAGGGATATGTGTACATGGGGGAAAGCCCTACTACTATCAGTGTAGCAAAGAGGCCGTGCCATTATCCTTATTCTCAAAGTTTCTCTCTGGTTCAATGAAAAAACAGACTAAATTGACCAAAATATTCTTCTTCCGAATCATTTAAGCACCTATTCTTATAAAGATGTTTGCCTTAATTAAGGCCAAATTACCTTAATATGGGGACTTTATGTATTTACTTTAAATATTAAATATTAACTATTAAATTATCTTATGTCCGTTTCTATTTTCTCTGACATTTTATTGGGCTAACAACACAAAATGATAGTTGTTTAAATATGAGGTAGGTTCATAGGTTCACCACGTAGTCATATTATAATTATTTAATTATCTTTACTTTAGGTTTCATCTGAGATAGAGGACATTGCCACTTGACTGATCTGCCAAACCAACACAACAAGACATCTACAATATTAGCCTAATAGCATTTCACACATGAACTTATCACAGTGTTAATTGTAGTAAGTGACTTATTATCCAACAAAATGTAGGTGTTGGTGTTTTGTTGTGGAGGCTAGTAATGTGAAGTAATGTGCTAATGTAGTCATCCGTGTGACATCACAAAGGAGAAAAAATCCAAACAAGCCATTTATTCAGCTTGGATTTCAATAAATGCTCATTTTGCATTGAAAAGGAACTTTTGAGCTAAAACTTTGTTGTAAATGTTATGAGCTGAAAGTATTTTTGTAGAGTAATAAACACCTAAAAATCTAAAGATTTTTCCAGGATCTAATAGATCTACAGTAGTAAATGAAAGTTACAGTACATAACCCTTGCTTTAAGGTTCAAATTAGACATAATCAATCTTTAAACCAGACTTCAATCAGTATTAAAGCTGCCATTCGTAACTGTTTTGGTTAAAAATAAACAAAAAGCCGTTATTGAGCAATATGATTTATAATTTGATCTACTGGGTCTGATTTTGCAGGAAATGTCAGTTTGACCTATGGTGTCGCAATATATGTAAACAGAAAGAAGATTTGGCTACTAAATTATGTGTGTGTGGGTGCTGGAATAGTGGAGCACTTGTGGGCCCCACACAAGGAGTCATGTGATTAAAAATATCAGATTTGAGTATTCCCTTTAAGAAACGTCAGGTATAATCATCAATGTGTATGAACGTTTTAGCCAATGAACAGCACAGCCAGGAATAGCACAGAGTTTGACTGGCATCTTACTGCTATCAAAAACATATTGTGAATTTAACAAGACCTTCAGATCCACTTGCTCCTCCAAAGTGTTGTTTTTAGCCTGTTGTGTGATGTCATAGTGGATTAATCCCAAACATAGAGGATGTTGCTGTGATGTTATTCTGTCAGGCGAGGACTTCATCCACTTCTCTGCAAATGAACGCCCCTTAGCGGAGCCACTGATGTGATGATGTAAAAGTAGGTGTTGTTAGACAAAATTAGACAAAGAGCCAACCTTTAAACCACTGAAAAAATACTCAATTTGCAAGTGATTGAAATTCAGTATGAATCCAGATTAAATTTTAATGAGTAATCTAGAGTAAACCGCAGATCAGTGTTTTTAGTAAGTAAAAGTGTAATAAAGTTTGAGCATGTTTGAAAGTAGCACAGCAATCTTCAATGCCATTAACTTCATTAGAAACAGATTGCATAATTAAGTTTATTATTAGACTGGTGCTTAGCCACCCGAGGGGGGCTTCTTTATTCAGAGATGTGTGTTGGTCCAAGAGGAAAATATTACACTCTTAATCACAAATGAGATCAATCACAATAGGAAAAGGGTTTCAGATTCTTTCCCGTGCACATGCTCAGACTCTCACACTGCTGTCTCCCTTTCAGTCTGAAAGCAACGCACCTTGAATGCAAATATACACTGATAGACCCAGACACACACACACCCATGTGTAAGAAGCATGTGCCCTGAGGCTGTGTCAGATCAATACATCATTAGGTAGGCTGTCTCTGCAGCACCCTTTCCCCGCTCACATCAGCACTTTTAGACTATCTACAACCACCACCCAACGCTTCACATTGTCATCAAAGCTACAAATCCCTTTTCATCTATTGTCACAGATTTATACCATTAAAACAACACATAGATGACTGAAAAGTGAAGATCAGTGAAGATGGAAAGATGAAAAGGAGGAAACAAATGAAATACAGACACAACAATGGGAGAATTTAACCTAGATCAGAGAGAGATGAGGGATAAAGAAAAGCTTCCGTGTCAGTGTGTTAAGGGATAGTGAGGGGCTGGGGGTGGATGTAGAGTGAGTGAAATTAATGTGTAATTGTGTTGGTAATTGACAGTCAAGCCTTCCCCAGCACACTGACTGATGGTGCTGCATGCTGCAGTGAGAACAACTCATTATCACTTGCTGCACTCCCTGTACAAACAGCACAAGCACAGAAACAGCGGCATACTTTACAGTGAACAACACAAAAATCAGTTACTGTTAAAATCAGTTAAAGACAATTATTGTCAGATATCAAGCTACATATTGTATGCAATGTTCCTAATATAGGCTTAATCTATAGAACTCTTTATCAGCATATGTCAATTACTGTATTTAACGGTTGCACTTGGCATTGATATATTGCTGCATGTCTGTTAGCATGCCACACACCTGACACACAAGGGTAACTAACAGTTATGCTTTAAGTGGATTTTAATACACTATTAAACATAAAGGTTATAATAAGAAATAATACATTGTATATACATATAATAGGTCTACTTTAATTGGATTAAACATGTGCAGTATGAAAAAATACATTTGTATTTATAATTTCTTTAATATCATCGAATATAAAAATATAAAATAAGGAAAATATAGTTAATTATTAATAATAATTATTGAAAATAGTTATGCTGCCTACTGTGTGGAACTGTCTTTATGTTGGGAGTCTATCTCTGATGCCTTAAATGCGAGTCAGTAGGTGGGAAGCTCAATATGCCCTCTATTGAATGCATCGAGCCTACTATAGGCCACGCCCGTCCCTGGCACATACTGCTGCAAACATGATCACGCCTGCATGCAGCAAAACACACACTGGGACAGTGTGCATTCGGCTTAAAGAGAACCTGTTTGCAGTCTTCACTAGACACATACATGCTGTGAATTATAAGCATAGTTTCTTACATTCTTACTCTCTTGTTCTCTTTATCGCTTATTGATTTCCCTAACTAGACATTTTAAACAAAGACAATTTCCAAATGAATTATATCTCTCGCTTTCTGTCTGTCTCTCTTTTAATACTATACAGGTATGGAGTGTAAAGAATTAGTATAGTATTGTTCATACTGTATGAATTAAAATAATACCATGAATTTGTGATTTTAAATAAAAATCTCTAAGTAATACATTTTTATGTGTCTTGTCTTGCACAATTTATTACATATATAAATGATACCTCAAATCATGCAGCTTGTGAAGAAGACATAACTAAGTAGTAATCAGTATATTCTGATTTGCGATTTCTAAGATTTCTTTCAGGGGTACTACTTTACCAGTAACACCCTAGCAACACCCTAGCAACAAGCCAGAACACCCTTCTTACTGCACAGCAATTAAAACTACCCAGAGCACTTGAGTCACCACCTAGAAATGCCCCGGTAGCAACATAAACCACTCCACAAGGCGTATAGCAACAACCTGGCAACCACCCACAACACCCCAGCATCATGGCAGGGAGTTTTGCACAGGCAAGCATTACTCAGAGTTTCACACAAAAAATTTAAAATTTTATGATGATGTAATTTAAATGATCAAAGGATTTAAATATTTTAAAACACTTCAAAAGGCTGTGCTAAGGTGGACAGGAAATATAAATGAGAGCTGTATTTTGTTCATGCATTTGCAGATATTTGTTCTTTTGTCCGTTTCCTTACGATTTTCTCCGGGGGACACAATGTGTGCTTTATGCAAATAGTCCCTCTCTTTCCCTCTTGTTCTCAGCTGCAATGAAATATCATTGTGCCTGTAATGGACACTGACTATAAAGAGAATGGAAATACAGACATGGGCGGAATACAGATCAGAGAGTAAAGCATATCCTTGAGTAGCCCCATGAAAAAGCTGTGACATCGGCTCTTGAGGGGTATTTAAAGGAAAGATTGGAAAAGCGAGGGAAGGGGCAGATGGAAGTGTCACCTTGAGAAGATGGAATGGGAGGGAGTGGACGTGAACCAGCGCCAACACTTTTCTCTCTCAACACAAATATTAAATTGCGCCTTTCGCCCCAAATAAAAAAAATACATAGGACACATACTGTATGAAGTCACCCAACGTCCCAGGAATATTGAATTTGTACTTATGTAAACTGTCCCTTTTTGATATCCTTGTGCAAATCTTGTAAAAGTTACAGTGCTTACTGGTTTTACATTGTTATAGCAAAAGTTAATTTTATATGGGCAAAGACAAGCTATTCTATTTTTTTATTTTAAAGAATAGTTCACCCAGAATTACAATTTTATCACTTTAACATTGAGTTCCAAAAACAGAAAACAAAAAGCATAAAAGCCATATATAGTAACAGCTGTGTAAGGAATAGACACATTTTTTTTCATAGTTTTAATAGTAAACATTTTAGGTGTACTACAGCACTGCTATTAAAATGGCACATTTTGTTGAAGGTTAATGGTCATTGACATAACATATGATTGTACGTGCTTGCCTTATGACCAAATACCATTGACACCAAACCCAACATAATGCAACACTTGCTTAAGGAAGATTACATGTAATGTTTGTTTTGTGGTCTGTACACTTTTAGGCCAGTGTACAGTAATTCCTTGTACCATAGACATCCATTGTTAGCCATCCATTTTTTGAACATGATAAACATGATTTTTGTTTGTTTTTTATAGATTGTGGGCAGTGTCAAAATTATTTTCTATTCAAATTCATTTTACCATCAACCAATCTAACCCAGAACATTATTTTTAAAAACAAACATCCTTTGGTGTTTACAACATCTTATTGGCTGCTAGTATTTCGAGAAATAATTTTATTATGATTATTCTATTATAAATATATTATTTATTCTTATTTCATTTTATTCCATCAACCATTTACTTGTTATCTTCCATCAAATCAATTTGCCTTTAAACCCATTTACATTCATCCCAATCTTTGCACCCTCCCATTCAAATTTAATTCATTTATCAGTCACACACACTGGCTTCAATCCTACTCGCCTTTATCTCTTCACATTGATTTTTTTTCCTTAACCCTGATTCCTATTCGCCCAACTGGTTCCTTGTTGTTGTGCAGCTCCTCAGACTTAAGTGCCAAAACTAAATGTGTTAGTGCAGAGAGTCACTACTGGAAAATAGGAGAGAGAGTGTGTATTGATCTGAGCTGCTGTGACTGATCAGTCTGGACTCAGGCAGGTGTCTCCTGAATGCACTGCTCCTGGAGATGTTTATAGGAGGAATCAAAATCACCTCAGTGGAAGATTACAGGTTAGCTCATATACTCTTCTACAAGCCTTTCATTAAGCAAAAACCCACACACATACTTTATTCCAGCAATAATACAATATCCAATACCCTAAAGGTAAGTTCACATTGACAATGATTTTATTACTGGAGGCTGCCAGCTAGCCATAACTATTGAACATCTGACCAATAATGTAATAGATGTATTGTCTGTTTTGTGTCAATGCCCCTGCAAAATGAAACATCTTTTGGACCCTAGGGTGATTCTATTGGCTGACAAAACATTGGTAGTGTTCTGAGCATTTTGGGTATTGTATTCAATGCTTGATTAAAAACCATACAGTATCATTTAATGGTTTATCCATTAAAACACATTAATTAAAGGATTAATTCACCAAACAATAATAATTTACTCTCCCTTATATTGTAGAGTTTGTTGTTCTTTCTTGGTGCACAAAAGATAGAATGTTTGATATCCTGGGTACTGCTTTCCAAATAATGAGTATGTGTAATGAGTATGTGTATGCATAATTAGTATGCATGGTAATAAATTTGCCTGTAAAACATATGAAGTGCTAGAAATTTCACATCAGACACTGAATTTCCATTAATTATATTAATTAATTATTATATAATTAAATATAATTATTTAATATTTTATTTATCAATGCATTAATTGGACCCACTTGGAAAGATGACCATTTTGGTATTATGGTATCTGTCGTTTTTTGTGAGAGACGGCGGTACTGTGAGAGCAATTAGAAAGCCAATCTGGTCTTGAATCGCCCTTGTGGTACATTTATGCCATACACTGATCGATCTGCGTGATTTATTTATCTTTAAGACAAAACATATTGTTTAGCAAAACTGCAAGTATTTTATTAGCATTACCCTTCCAGAAGAGTACGTTGGTGGTACCATAGTACAATGATAGTATAAAAGAGTACATCTACTTAATTCCATAGCTGCAAGGTACATCAAAGAATACTGTGGTATTGGGCAAAAACAATATGGTAGTTCCACTCTGAAATATGTCTGTACCGTATAAACTCCAGAATCCAATATTTGCAGCCACCCACAGTTTAAGAGGGAGGTTAGTGTAGAGTAAAGTTAAGCTGCTCTGCGGTATTGTGGCATGAAACCACTGCTGATTTCACACAGAGCTTAACCGCACTGACCATGTAATAGATGGGAGAGGAGAGAACAAAATAATCTGTCCTACTGTCCCTCTCAAACGAGAGCTGCTGTTTCTCTTCTTAGAGCACTTACAGGCGCTGAGGCGCAGACGGTTATTACTGTGATACAAGGTCAAAACCACGTCTCACTGGCTTTTGTTGTACCACACTGCACCTCAGACATGACACACTACAAGGTCCAAATGAGGCTGTAGCAATCACAGGGATATATTGGGCATGTAAGATACTCTTACAGACAGTGAGGTTGTGATATACAGTTCAGTAGCAATACTT
>JAZGTI010016778.1:0-12580 GCA_036877585.1 Botia kubotai
CTGCAGGGGGTCCAATGAGTCTGGTATGCTGCTCTGAATGTGGGCCAAGCTAACAAGAGGCTAGGTAGTGGTGGCTGACTAGAGCAAGCTGTTAGCCTAGCATGTAGCCCTCCCCTCTTGCCTCGCTTGCGTCGCCGTCTCTGGAGTGCTATCCGTGGGTCAGCAACTTTGCCTGATGTCGGTGCTTCAGGGCCTTCCTGGGTGTTGTGGCGGTGTGAGTGGGTGCTGAGTTGTAATTCCGGAGGTATAAAACAAAAAAAATCAAACTTGCTGTCTGAATTGGCGATGTCCAGTAGTGTTTGCCTGTTGTATGTTAAAATCACGTGACATTTGGTAAGTGAAGAGTAAATGAAAAACATACAAAAAAGAAAATACGGCATTCACGAGTGGAGCGAGCAAACACGTCTGCCTCGGGGGGCACCATGCTGCATAATACCCCTGGAATACCAGGGGTATACCCCTGGAATTCCCCTGGTCTTGCTCACATGCATTTTAAGGTTCTGTGTGTTTGAATTATTCTACGGTTTTTAGAAACTTTTCATTTTATTCTGAAAATGCATTTAGATCCCGTCATGCTGCTTTTGTGATTTCTTCCACAATACAATTAAAGAGAAAAATAATACAATTTTGTCTTGCTCTAAATGTCCATATATTCACTGAAAAGACTCCAAAGTGTGAAACTCACTGGAAGTGGAAGAGCTCTGTGAGTGACAACATACAGAGGAAATCAGACAAGTAGATTGTTTATTTTAATTGTTTTGATTTCTTTGTCTTAATATCACTTATAGACTAGACAAAAAGAATCTACCCCATTCTCTGTTCCAGTCTGGGAGATTATCAATAAAAAAATAAGACCCAATTCAGAAATGATGTGTCATTTCATACATTTTATTATACCACTTAAGAAGCAGAATATGGTGTAGCCCACCCATGTGTTGTGTTATAATTTTACCAGTTGATAGACAAAAGCACGTCCTGATGTTTAGAAAAAGATCTGGGACACAGAGTGTGTCCATGTATATGGAGTGGATTATATAGTAACATCAACTATACAGAGACTAACTTTATCAAGAGTATATTTTACAATAATACAGTACACAACCCAACAGAGTATGTATATACGTAGAGATTAAAATAAAATCTGGACAGATGAAATCATTATATATTTGTAGGGGTGGGGGATAAAAAAGTTTCACTAGCCCACAAAAAAAGAAGCCAATATCTCATGCTTGTAACTGACCAACGTTACCAACATTATTACTTTGTCAACAGACTAAAAACATCAAAAAGATCTTTATGAGCTCATTTATTAACAGCATGAAAGACACAGATTCAGCCACTGCATTGTTATTTTCAGAGACATCTGAAGTGTCTTTCCTACACATGTTTTGTAGAGGGACTTTAATAATGACTGAAAACAGTAAACACTTCACAACAGTTAGACAAGGTTTACAATGCGGACTGTTAATTTACCAGCCACTGTTGTCCCAAGACTCCTCTGCTGGTTTTAAGGGATTCTTTTTAGTCTTGGCATCCCCAGCATTCTCCCAGTCATTGTCCCAGGTTTCCCAGCTGTCTGCAGTACCGTTCTTGTTGTTGGACTGCGCCTCAGCACTACTCCAGTTCTTCTCTGCAGAACTGCTGCTGGGAGATTTTTTTTCCATTGCGTTACTTCCGAAAGTCTCCCAGAAGTCCTGCTTAACCCCTCTGCAGTCTTGATTACTAAAGGAATCTGTGTTTTGATAACCCTCCTGATACGCAGAACTAAAAAAACAGAAGACAAAAACTGTTTTTAACGGTTTTTCTTTTGGTCAATGAAATAATTCATAAAATAGTTCTGCAATTTGACCAGCAAAATCACAATAAAGAACTTAAAGTAAATACAGAACAATCAAAAGCATATATTTAAAGATAACAACCATGTCCAATCTCTACGGGTTTCAACTTGTTTTGCCTTAAAGCCACTTACATTTTTTCTTTGCAAATGCTTTGATAAATGCAATGTACAAAGCATTCACGCTACATATAGTGTTTATACAAAAAATAATACAAAAGTGGTCATAGGATATGGGTTGGTGGTGACGTCAGTTGTTTCAGAGAAAGAGCTAGTTAAAGCATTTTGATTAAAGACTGTGAATAATCACTCTTTTCTTAAGATTGATGTGCTCCACGAACCAGAACCAGTATCATTTATCAAGGAAGGTAAAGAAAATCCTTCACCATTAAATGAAAATTTGCTGTAAATTTAAAGCGTTTTCTTCCTTTAACTATTGCCTTAAGAGGGTGAAATTTGATTTAATATATTTCAAAGCAAAATGTAAAAAAATCTTTACCGGTTATCATCGCCATCTTGATTCCCACTAAAAAATGATGTCATGTCATTCCAGCCTTTTGCACCTGCACCCTGAACCTAAGCCAACATACAGAACCCAACTGAACACACTAGCCACAACACAATGCAGTATGGCATAAAGGCTGCGTTTACACTGCAAGTCTTAGTGCTCAGATCCAATCTTAAATCCATATTCGATTTTTTGGCCCGCCTGTTTACACTTAAGCCTTGTATCCGATTCGCGTGTTCACATTAATCTCCAGTCATTCACTAATATAAGCGCCATGGTTGACCCTTGAGTTGTGGACATGCTTTTGCTAATTAATCTGTTAAAAAGTGGGCAAAAGTACACCTAACAGCAATTACTTAAAACGAAAGCATTTTTTTTATGCTGCCATCACAAGGACGGCTTTACATCAGATGTTTTTCACATCAGTGACACAACTCCTCTATATATTCTTATAGCCTCCTCATATTTGGCTTTACTGGTCTATTTTTTTTCTATTTTTTTTTCTATTGCAGGTTTGGTACATGTGCGAAAAGATGCTTTTCAATGCAAGTTATTGTGGAACAGTAACTCATAGCAAAGGTGAATCATATGTTTAGACGCAGGTCGGATGTCTGCATATTGGATATGTATCCAATTTAAATCCACATTTATACAACAAAATCTGATCTTGTATGTTTACTCCCGTGCAACAAATTCCGACCGATGTTAGATGTGAGTAAAAATAAAAAAAGATTTTTTGTGCCAGAGTAAACGCAGCCAAAGAAACAACATCCCAATACAACTAGACATTTAAACCTTACAGGTTGTTAGATATAATCAAATCAATACAATAACAATAAGTATTAACTTCATGAAGATATCTTTAAAACACGCATCTAGATACTTAATCCATGATTTACATGACCTTATTGTAATAAATACATATCAATTTCCAAATCATGATTGTACTCACCACCGCAATCACAATGGCAGCAAAAAAAAACAACAGTAAACAATTGAAATATAGAAATAGTGCAAGAGTTCTCAAAGTGCCTCCTCTGAGTCAGATATCTGACAATTAATCACTGGAGGCGGTTTGAGAACGAGTGACAGCATCCTGCCTCGTACCTTATTGGCTAGACCTGTGATGCTGACAGCCATTTCATCAAATAACTTTCCTTCCTTCACCTAAACGAGTCACATTCATATTAGAAATGTCTGAGTCACATCAGTGGAACATTAAATGAAAACTGACAATCTTCTGCCACTGTTTTGATGCCGATTAAATAATTATTAATGCCCTGCTAGAAATAATTCAGTACTATCACAAAACTTTATAATGAAAAACAATGCATTGTAAGGGTTTTTTTTTGTCAAGCAGAACAAAGATTTAAATGTCACAATATTTGATATTTTGGAAAAAGGGACATCACATCATCACAACACATATGTTCATTACCTTTTCCTGTGTGGGTTTGATAACGGACTCATTTATCGTCTGACCCAGTTCAGCAGCCTGAGAAAGAGCAAATAATTCCAAACATTAACACTACAGCACACAACATCAAAAACACTTGAATCTTCAGTTTTATATACAAAATTTAAACACATAACTGCAAAACAAACATCATAACCACAAAACTAAATCATCCTTCACTGTGATTGAAGCAGCATGCATACAAACAACAAGAGGTGCAAAACACTAAGGGATTTGCAAAAGTATAAATTTTCAAAATCAGCTGGTCAGTAGGTAGTCAGTAGCTAGTTAACCGAATTGCCTGTAATTAACTATTTTTGATTTCACCTGACACTTTTGCGTGAAAAAAGAAAGATGAAGCACAATGGAAGGGAACTGTGGGTAACTAGTAAAACCCTGACATGCATACAGGACAGGCTACATAATGCAAAGCACATGTACTGCAAACTGAAAGTGTTTGAAATGAGCTATGACATCATCCATCTGATTCAACACAAAAGTGATGGTGTCAGAATGAAGCATGTGTTGAGTGTTACCGGTTCAGGGGGTGGCTTATAGCCCCGTAACTATCATCCACAGCAGCAGCAGTGAGGAATTAAAGCAGGATATATAATACACACACTACTGATTAGGACTGTGTAGTTTACATCTGGCCCAACACTCTCTCTCTAATCACACTCTCTAGATACAGCTGTCACAGTGAATCTTATTCACGTGTGAAATGTGTAAACATGAAACATACCTTCAGATGTGCTTGGCTGGCCAATTTTGTGGTCTGTTTCATAAGAGAAGGACAAAAGTTAGTTATGTAATAGTTATATAACCACAATACTTATGCTTGCTGGAATCGTTCATATACTTTTTACACTAATACTGACAACTCATGAAAGTGATGCCTTGAGTTGTTTGTAATTAACCCACAAAACAGCACAAGTGTCTAACATGTTGCTTTCCATATAGAGAATTACCACACTAATTCAAGAAACTCTCTTGAACACGCACATAAAAAATGACAAACAGTAGATTATATTTTAGTGTGTTTTTCAGCAAACCCATGCGTATGCCGGCAGGACACCTGGAATATAGTATAGATATTTTATGAAGCTTTGGTGTCCTTTTGAAGTTTGACACGATGCAGGCATTGTGCACTGTTGTTGTAAGGACAAAACCCAGGACAACATTTTTAAGAACAAATAAAGCCATGGCGAGTGTGAAGTGAAATTTGTCAGATATGGTAAACCATACCCAAAATGTGACCTCTGCATTTAACCCATCACTGGTGAGGAGTGAACACACACACACTCAGAAAAGTGGGCAGCACACTACTGTGCCCAGGAAGCAACTAGGGGTTGGATGCCCTGCTCAAGGGCACTTCAATTTCTACCTGCCAGCACTGGAATCAAACCAGCAACCTTCTGATTACAAGCCTCAAAAGACTTACTAACCAGTAGGCCACAACTGCCCCCAATGCGACACAAGGGTGAGTAACTAATGACTACATTTTCATTTTTGGGTGAACTATCCCTTTCATATCCTAAAGATCATTTATGACATGTAATGGAGGATTATGAACATAACATTTCACTTACACTGTCTTTAGCAACAGATGCAAACTTACTGGCTCCAACAGTAAAGCTGCTCCAGCCCTGAAATGACAGAAAAAAGATTTATATCATTCACATGAGTCCCGTTTAAATTATGAATTACCCATCACAAACCTGATGGCAACAAAATTATTAGCACATAATTACCGAGTAGATGGAGGACATAGCATTATTAATGAAGTCATCGTCTTTCTTGGTTGGGTTTGGAGTGTTACCAAAGCCCACATATCGATTCTCCTGTGCACCTGACCCTCCAGCACTGAAAACACATCAAAGAGTGAGTTTATCTGGAACACTGCATCGAACTAAAAGCAGCTAATATATAGCCAGTAAACTGGGGAATGATAAGTCCCATTCACACAGAGTGCTCAATGCAAACTGACTGTGCAAGCACATAAGACCAAACTACCTGACCCTATAGAGCAGGGGTCACCAACACGGTGCCCGCGGGCACCAGGTTGCCCCCAAGGACCACATGAGTCGCCCGCAGGCCTGTTCTAAAAATAGCACAACTCACTAGTGAGCTGCGTCTAAAATTGTATTTTATTTTGTTCTTTTTTAATCACACTTGCATTTATATAGATTTAAAAATGACAATATCTCAAAAATATTTTTATTATAGTTTTTTTTATTATTAGTTTAGATAAGTTTAGCTGAACCCCTACCTACTCTATTTCAAAGGTCAGTATTGTGCGTGTGACAAAACTTCATTGCTCGTGGAGAGTAAGCTAGCGAGCGCAGCAAAGATGGGCGCTGAATGCAGTTTCTTACCCCAAAACATGGCAGAAAAAAGAAAGAAAATGTATCACTTTCACAACGAATGGGACATTTTTCCAATGAAATGTAGTGATGTAAGTGATCATCTGAAAATTGAACAATTACTGAGATTAATAGAAATAAAGTGCTGAATATCGATATCTGTTTCCCACCTTGTTGTCATTGTTGATAATTATTGTGAGAAATCATTAACGTGATCAGTGTCTTCACATAGATGAGTATCATGAATCATTATTAATAATGTATAACTAAAGGCAAACTGAACAAATTTGTTATTTCAGAAGAGTGAATCAAACTGGTAGCCCTTCGTATGACTCAGTACCCATGAAGTAGCTCTCAGTTTCAAAAAGGTTGGTGACCCCTGCTATAGAGCCTTTCAGAGCACAGAAAATCATTTTGCTTTTAGCCTCTAGATCAATTGTTGATCATGTGTCTGAAAACTCCCAACACTGTTGATATCACAAGTATGGCAACCTACCTCGGTTTTCATGGTTTGGTTTGGTACAAGTTTGGTATCTGTATTACTATTATCATCTTGGTGGAATTTTTCAAAATATTAAAAAACATTGAAATGTTTGTTTGTAAACAATGTTGCTTGTTTTTTAACCGAAGCTGGTGTGCTAGTAGGGCTTGTACTGACTACCTGAAAACCTGATGTGCATCTTCCATTGCATGATCAAGACAAAATAAAGACCAACTCACTTTTGATAGGAGTTGACATCATCCGTCAGCCAGTCCTCAAACGCCTTATCAGAAGAGCGAGTGTTCTGGCCCACCCCCGTGCCGGACCTGCACCAATACAACACTGTAATACGCTTCATATCATACACACTCATGTAGCAACACATCAAAATAGCCACAAAATAGCTGTGAAGTCTTGTACCGGTGGGCAGAACTTAAGCCTGTCTTGGCTTGAGGTGGAATCCAGTCACGAGCAGCTGAATTCTCTAAGGACCATTCCTTCCCCTCAGCAAGAGTCACCACCTACAACACACATAGCACACTGCTCTCACATGCAGTAGATTTCATTCATTAAAGAAGCCAGACATTTTCAGATGTCATACAATGATGACCACCCCATCAGCATCAATGTCAAGTTATCGTTAGAAGGTCAGAAATTAGTAATCGGGCTAAAAGCACTTGAGGAAGGTCCGGTTACGGCACAATGAGGATCTGAGAGTGACAGTGGGAAAGCAACAGGCTCTTGTAAACTCTAGCTCGCCCTCATTTGGCCTGAAAGTGGTAACGCAGCTGATGTAATGGCTCTGGCAGCGCAACAATGCTTGCACTCACCTTGTCTCTGAAAAGGGCTGCAGCTTTGCTGTTGTATTTCTCCTGTAAAGTCCACTGGGGATCATAATCATCCTGAAGCTCCAGAAACATACGGAACTTCCTGTTTCCTCCAACCTTCATCTTCTCGAGCTCAATGTCCTTCCACTTGTCCATTGAAACAGATCGTACAAAGCTATGGAGATATAGACACTCCCCCATTAATAAATGTTAACTTTTTCAGAAGAACTTAAACTACTTTATAAAATTTTGAAAATTAATTTTGAAAATTAATTTCATTAATAAAAAACTCCCTAAACCAACTCAAATTAAACTACAAATTAAACTACCAGTCCTGAAAAGTCGACTCCTTTATTCATTTGTTGAAAAATTAGTATGCTGATACATTGAGCTACATTCACACTGCCATCAAAAGTGGGCCATTTATTTGGTTCATGATGACAGTTGGTTTAAGGTGACAGTTTTTCAAAACAGTTTTTAAAAAAATATGTTATTAAAAATGTAGCTGTTTCTTCTCCTCATTCTCCTATTGCTCATGAATTTGCTGGCTTCCGTTGCGCAAGCACCTTATGAACAAAGACCCTAATGCGCATACATTGAGTTCAGTGGCTTTCATGTTTATTTCTGTCTGATAGTTTGCTTAAAAATGCTTAATGCAAATATTGGCATTAAGGTGTGAACATACTCTTAAACATACTTGTTCCCTTTGGTGCTCCAATTTTAAACAACTGCACCATTCATACAGACTTAAATCACATGATCAAATCATTCATATAATTAAATTCTCTGGCTTTCATTTCCTTTTGTGGATTATTTAACATTAGGCTTGTATAACTGACCAAACTAAAAACAAAACTACAACATGACTGTAATTTCATCAATTAAATACAGTATATACTTTGCACACGACTTAAAGCAAGGATGGGGAACCTTGTAAACTCTACAGGAGTTTGCACTGGCCCTTCAGGAACAAGTTTCCCCAACCCTAATTTAAAGTGAAGCCACAGCACTGTTCTGATCTATAAGGTTCTACTTATAAGAACCCTGTTGCTCATATACATGTTAGGTATCCTTTAAAATCTCTCAGTGTTTTCTGGTTTGCATATTTAAAAGGGCACAAATCACATTTGTTTAGGTGCTAAATAACATACAGATACCTCTCATCAGGCATATTAATTAAGGATGAAGTTGTTATGGTCTATGTCAGCAGATCACTTTGTTTCTTCACACTATTTATAAGAAGCAATCCACAGCCTCAGTCAAATGGTTCTTAGTGCATCTAGAACGAAAGCTTAAATTCATGTCGCATTAATGATGCATGTAAACATGTGCATACGTCATTATGTGTCAGAAAGCTCACATTAAGATGAGCTCAGGAATGTTGACCTGAAGATGTGGGTTACAGATTATAATAATGTAAATAATGTTTGCACAGACAGATCGCTTCACTTTATAAGACCTCAATATATCACCAAGAGCCATAGGGATTAATTTTGTATTGCCATTCTGCTGTTTTAAAAACATGTCACAGGTGGATTTGCTGTATGAATCACCAACACCACGGTTTCATCTAAAATGTCTTACTGTTCTACTGAAGAAAAAATGTCACCTACATCTTGGATGGCCTGAGGGTGCGTAAATTAACATTTGGGGTGAACAAACCCTTTAACACACAAATGTTTTAATACTGCTATGAATACATTTGAAACTGTTGATTACAATTCTATAGACATTTAAATCTTTTAACAATGAATTGTCTTAACTGACGTTGGTGGTGTGGTGTACTCAGCAACACACCACACTTAAGATTGCACACGTACCACTTTGCACACTGCACTTTTTTCATTTTTATCTTATACTTTAGCTCCATTTTACACTTCTTTATTCTTTTATATTCTATTATTTTAGTTATCTATGTATATTTTGCAGTCTACAGAATTGGCCAGATTTCATTTCACTGCAGGTTGTATACTTATATAACTGTGTGTGACAAAATCTTGAATCAGTTTATGTAAAATCAATATCTAGTGTTACACGTTGTTCACAATGTTTAGACAGAAGAGGACTGCCTCATTGTTTTTCTGTTTTTCAATTCTCCTTTTATAACACAGATTCTGTAACAATGAATTGCAACAATGCACACTGTGAAAAGCGCTATAGAAGTAAAATTGAGCATTTAAACATACAACCTCTAAGAATGAATTGAATGAAATTATCTAACAATTTATCCATACATCTATATATAAACCCAGCCAGTAAATGACTGTATGCAACATCATGTCCCGAATGAAGAAATAATGCCTAATGCACACTACATGACTGAACTTTGTCCATTTTGATGTCCCTGTCATTCTTAAAGCATATACTCTGATATCTAGGTGTTGTGAAAGACATTTCACAAGATTTGAATTTAATGCCTTCCTGTTCTTTTACAAAAAACAGACGCACAACAATCACTATTTGCAAAAATAACTGCAGCATGATTTAACTAATTTGGCAGCACTATTTTTACACTGCTATCTGGCAGACACTTATTTTCTTTAGGAAGTGCAGATGTACTGAGGAGGTTTGTAGTCTGACCTGAGGTGGACACCGAGGCCTCTGTGTTTGCCTGAACACTCCAGGCAGATCCAGATACCATACGTCACACTCACCCACTGTGGGTTAAATGCACCACACTCGAAACACACCTGACAACAACATAAAAACATCAGACATGACAACACAGAGTGAGAGCTCAAACAGCAGCATAGTACAGTTTTCCTGTCACTCACATTGTTCTCGTCTTCTGTCCGCACCTCCTTCAGCACACGTCTGGTTCTTGGACTGGCCATTTGCTGTGAAACAAAGATTTTACATACATACAACATATATGACCCGTAAAACACACACATGTATGCGTGTATACGTGTGTGTGTGTGTATATATATATATATATATATATATATATATATAAGGCCACAGAGGCCTCGTTGACTACTGCCAGATCTGGTACTCTAAGGCAGTGATTTTCAGTCCTCGTCCTGAAGACCCACAGGTCTGCACATTATTTATTGAAATCATCATTAGGAGAGAGCTTCATGAGCTAAAACCTGAGTGTCATATACAAAACGCATACATGTGGGCCCCAGGATCAGGACAAATGTCATGGTAGATGTCCAAGAACACACTGAAATATAATGGTACTTTGTGATAATGTAACACTCTCAGATCAACGATTAAGCCGTTTATGTCTTGATGTATATACTGCTCATTATAACTGCTAATCATAACGACAAGTGCCTTCATAAATAAGGAAACAAACATAAGGAGATGTGGAATGAACATAAATGGGACTGGATAATCTCTGATGATTAAGAAAACAATACAATGATCTCCATCAGTTTAACGTTCATAAAGTCTCTGTGCCATGTGATTAGAAAAACAAACCTCACAGATCCGATTCAGATTAACACTATTATGAGTGTTATGTGAGGAAAGTTAATTAAATGTGTCTCCTACCTGTGTGTGTTTGAGTCAGTAATAACGATGGTCTAGAGACACGACACACTGTTGACGCGTTAAACGACAGCAAACTACACCTAACACAAACCCAAGCAGCGCTGATTATTCCAGTCTTTTAATTATCGGTTAACCAGTCTCGTTTATCGTTGACTACTGGCAGATCTTTAATGTCTCTTATGATCATTGATCACTGCTGCGCTGGCACACAGCGGCATTCTGGGACTTCAGACACTTGGACACACGTCACTACCGCCTCGTCAGATCTACGTCACGAGCAAAATGCGGAAACACCGCGCGACAGTCAGAGGACGTTGCAGTCCCACGCGGGCCCTGCTTTATTTCTATTCATATTTTTTTATTAATGTTGTTTCATTTGACAAAAATAAATAATTACATTTTGTGTAAGGGAGCAAACCAAAATATACCTTTTACAGCTTTCGCTATTTTGTTTTAGAAGAAACAGAAATCAGATTAATGTAGAATCTTCAAGAGAAAGGTTAAAGGTTCTTACTAAATATGCACTTTTGTATAAAATACTTTGTCAAAACCAAAATAATATTAAAAATAACTCTTTCATAATATGTAAAACCAATAACATTTTCATATTTAAGAGAAATTTGAAATTATACCATGATAAATACTTAGTATATTCACAATAGCAAAGCAGATGAGACAAGTCTTCATTTTAGAGACCACAGAAGAAGCAATTTACATCAAAATCATCTCAAATAAACAGATTTTGTAGGATAACACCGATGTCTCTTTTTAAAACTCTTATTGTTTAAAAAACATTTCTGAGGTACAGCCCACTGTGATGGAAATTTTTTAATCTACTAATTTTATACATTACATATAACACATTGATTATATTAATCTCATCTTAATACATTTGAATACGTTTAAGTCACATGCTTGTTTAATCAATTATCTTTAAAGTATAATTAATAGTTTTTCTTAAATAGAATACGATAATTAGGGTATTATAAAAGAGTGAAAGAGTTTTTACACATGACTGAAGAAGGAGAAAAACCACATCCCAGAGGATTAGTGTACGGCAGATGAGATAAGTCCAACGACAACCGTACATCAACAGGCTGGCAGATGATACCATGGGGTGATGTGTTTCAACCATTTTAATTGGTTAGATAATGTATTTTGCTACTTTGAAATGCATATCTTTGACTATAAAACTCTGGTCTGTGAGCCCCACCTCTTTGTCTCTTTGCTCACAGCCAGCTGTGTGTAAACCAGAACTTTTCTGCAGAAAATAAAAGCAAGACAAAGAAAACCCATTTGGTTTTTCATACTCCGTCTTCACAATTATTTTATTACTTTGATTCATAAGAAATTCCACGACAATTTTGGCGACGAGGATGGGATTCCACTGTTGATCGTGTGGGACCTGAGGACGTTAGTAGGCTGATCACCCTAAACCCACAAAGGGTTTCGCTCCAAACCCCAAAAGGCTTCAGGGAAGGGGGGACTAGCGTCTGAGAGCCCTGTGGACCTTCACTGCTGGATTCCCAAAAAAGGACCGAGAATAAAAGCGTGCTATAAACGGTGAGACTGATTTTGAAATTCCATTCATCTTAAAAAATTTAAAGTAA